>LUCH01003502.1:19813-66494 GCA_013368495.1 Paragonimus heterotremus
ACATCTTCAGCAGCTAGTGCAGTGCTTAACTTTGGTACAGATCCGGTTTCGGTTGCGACTACGTTTGTCTGGACGGAGCCAAGTCTCTCGAACAGACGTGGTCGAGAGTTGCGGAGGCCAGTGCGATTCGTAGACTACGGGGATATCCGTCGTATCTAGTTTGTGTTGCTGTTACACATTCTTACGCAGTTAATTTTGGATGGCTTTACTTGTTGCGGGTTTTGTCAACAGGACGTTTTTTTGGATGTAAAAAAGGAAGTAGCTTTATTCTTTCGGACACAGTGGAAGTGGAAACCCGGGAAGGCTATCCTTTCCGTTAATGAGCACCGCATATTCTAAATACTGCGAGTTAACCATTCATCATCTGCATGGGACGCTGGAAATCTTGAGATTCGGCGATGACCACCTACGATGGACGCGACCAAGGCTACGATCCTACTAGGTCGACTACACCTTGCCACTTACGAGAGTAACCCGTATATTTCCTCTTCTTGTTTCGTGTTTCATTTGGCTCCAGTCAGTCTAAACATCCATCTTATCTGTTGCCTCTACTGATGATTCTTCTGTACAAACTAAAATTGATCAGCTAACATTTGGCTAGGTACTATTTCTTCTTTCTTAATCAGTATACATTCCCACTGTTTCTCCATTTTCTGCATCTGCAGCACACTTGCGAGCGATTCGTATTCGTCTAATCCACTTGTCTTGCTGTTATTTCCAGGGTCAGTTTCTCCTTGGTTGTTTTACATTCATTCAGTCTGTTAGCCTCATTTCCCTCAATAAATAACAGGTTTTCAGGCATCAGTCGGTAAACCGCATTGGACTGTTTTTTCAAAGACACCTGATGGACAATGGACAAAGTTTTGTGTGATCCTGAAACTATTGCTGCTAGCCTTCACGTGGACTACTCTGTCAACGCGTAGCGTCCAGAATCATTGTCCAACTCCGAAGACCTTTTGGTAACCGGTCGCAGAGGAAGACATCACTTCCGGCTTTAAATCATGTATCCTTGAGCCTCTCTGTTGCTTCTCGTCAACTAATAGAGCACCAATCCCGCAAGTGTTCATTTCCGTCTTTTAAGGCATTTTGCAATGCTTGCAAAATCTCATTTATCCTTCTGAAGAGCTTCTTTGCCACATCTTCAAGATCCTCCAGGGATATGCAAAGTTCTAACCCTCGGATGTTTGTCTTCAAGACACCTTCAATATTGATTTGACCACGAAAATGATTGTAATACCGAAGGGTAGTCAGTATCAGGGACTGTTTGTTTGCTGAGACGTAATAGGCATCGTGTTGTGACGCATCAACGAGTTACATCACATATGTGCATGCTGAGATATCAGTACAAAATCCGGTACGCAGTTAAGTCATTTTGAACGTTTTGCACACAAAGCACCATTTCCTTTTAAATTCACCCGTCAGAACTTTATTTGCTAATTATTCGAACAATTATTTTGATCCGATTACTTGCAAACATTTTAGTTCGATGGTTGCTTTCCACCAAAAAGCTGAAGAATTCTAAACTCTGCAGACTACGCTTTTCGGGTGCTCCAGTTGTTACTCGACACATGTGACCTCATTAATAATGATGCTGGAAATTTGCATTCACTTGAAGTTATTGTACTTGCTTTCGAGCAACCCTTTGCATCAAATTGTTTCCCACATGTCCTGACCAAACCTATTTGTCTGCACGCGACTGAAGTTCATGTTGCCTTACGATCATGTCTGCAAATATGATACGCCTTTTACGACAGATAAGCGACTAGCAACGATAGATGTGCTCTTACAAATAACAGTTATCCATTGGTGTCATTTAATGCGAATGAATATCCTTACTTACCAAAGGGTTTTATTACGTTTTGTTGAGTTCTTATCCATCGCAGTTGTGATTAGCTATATAGGAATTGCATTCGAAAGTACTTTTTCGCCTTTTGGTTCGACGTTCGCGGCATTAATGGTATTTTTGTCCTCAGTTTTCAAAATTTGGGGTCCACTAAAATTGACAAGGTGTGTGCCTGAAAGAAATTGTCAGTCGATTGACGCTTCGGTGTAAAACAGCAACAGTTTGCGAATCACTGAAGTCGGATGGAAGTGTATTCTGGAATGCCTTTTTTAGCTTGAAATTTACAAGCAATCGTTCACGACCACCATCCTATGATGATAAGTTGCCCGTAGATCAACTTGTGAAGGTTCTCAATTACAAAAGTGATGGAAAAATCTTTCGCAATGCGAACATAGTTCCCTTGAGCCATCGTACAGGATATATGTTCCGTAACGAATTCGAGGGTTAGGTGCAAGTTCAAAGCTCCAACACTACCTGAAAACACCTGAAGCAACCGCAAGTTTATAAAAGAAGGCAGTGTGCATTAGTGGCGGGTTTGAAATAGTTAGTGAGTTCATTCGACCAAAAGCGTCTCGGTAACCGAAGTGCCATTTCTCTCTGATGTTTTTCATGAGTGAATCTATGAAAATTTTCCAAATTTCATGAAATGGTTGTAGGAAAATAATGTATTTGCCTGTCAGTTCGAGGAATGAGCGTGGAGCAGAAGTACATGACGGGGGCAACATGCCTCTAATTTTTCTGCCTTGTAATTTCTGTTGTCCACTATTCGTCTTCATAATAAACCCATAGTATGCTAATAGAAAGTTGGTTATCTCTACACACGATTGAAACGAGACTTCACTATGCAAGCCAAAAACAGTCAAAGGGTTTGCCAGGCTGCCTGGATTGTAATTCCTAACGTCCATATCATGGAGATGGACTACCGTATCTAGGATACTCGACTGCACCGAATTCGTTACCAGTCGAAAGATTGTAGAAACTGCTTTTGCACCGAACAGTAGCCGGTCGCATTAGAACAGTCCCAATCGGAAAATCGAAGTGTTGAAAAATTCAGAAATCTGCTTAACAGCTGTCTGAATAATTCCGGCCAAATTTAGTCTAGTAGGGCACCTGCCACCATTCGCTCTTTGCAAAATGGTATTCAGTGGTGGATAAAGGATAAATTTCCAGATTTTTGCAAGTTGCAACTAAAGGCACTTTTTGTGAAATATTTTGTGTGCCCTATCTTTAGAACTATATTCATCACTACTTCCATTAACTGTTCAGAATTCACGCATACCGGCTTCATGTTTACAACGACGTCGGTAGACTGCTTATGCTATGCATTGTCTGGCATAACAAAGTCATCTCTGAAGAGATTCAAGTGTTTTACCCCCAACGGTTTAAGGATCATTTGTTAGACATCTTCAGGATGCTTTAGTTGCTACCATAACAAGTGTTGAGGTTGTCTGAATAATACGGTCATCGTATGGTCGTTAAGGTATCCGTCCATTGTATCAATACATACACTCTATCGTTCCATTCAATACAGCATAGTATATCGGTTTGTAACAGATAAACCTGTGATGCAATATTCAATTGCAACTTCATTACAGACAACTTTCAATTATTAAACATGTGGTTCGGCACCCATTAGCACAGAGAGTTGCCAATCAGTTTGCAGGTACAACAGAAAAACTAGCTGTTGCCGATCGGGAGAGTTTCAAGTATACTAGAATGCTATCAACAAAATTATGTGTAGTTAGGAAAAAATCACAAGCCTATAGGCTGACCGGGACTTTGTAATGACTTCATGTTAACACAAGTAATAACCATATGTCTGTTCTGTCACTGAACTTGACGAACACGGTGGAATTGTGAGGAGCTGAGTGGACTACCGAAAAACACCAGCCAATAAATTTTCCTCACTGTAAGTGTCTTATAAACTATAATTACCGGGGCGCCAGCAGTAAAACGTTTTTATTTATTCAAACCGTACGAGAAGGTATTACACCATTGCATGTCTATGTAAATGCGAGAAACTAGAGAGGGAGCAAAGATTTTTTCAACTGTAGCATATGTAGTTTTTCTACGAGTTGAAGGTAGCAGACAGTTTTGACTATTTTTTGAAGAATGTTTTAGCAAGCCAACAACAAATAGTGATAAAAAGTTACCTTCACACGATCTGCTTTTTTGTTTATTCAAACAAAAGGGAGAACAATACACTTCTGTTAATGATGAAAATAGAGTGAGCTTCAATTTAGTATGCCTTCGTTTATTTCTGTTCATACGGACGGTTTCCAGAAACTGACGTTGTTGTAAAGCCAACCACAACTGCTTTTTAAGGTAACAGTTACCAATACAACCTTTAGTTGGCTGTATGTAAATAAGCGCCCGTTGATAGGCAGTTGGTTATTGAAGCTTTCCATGGTGTAGAAGAATGTAATCTCAGTAACTGTTTTGCGACTGACTGATGAGAATCAACCTACTATTCTTCAACTCGGTAGTCCGAGTAACTTGTAGTGTATCAGTTCATTACTGCTTGTAATTTAAGGCAAACAAGACATAATTCTGTTTACAGGAAGGAATCATCATCAAACGCTCCATACTGTCTCAGAATAAAGTTAACATCAAGTAACTCAAAAGTGTAGCTAAAGTACTAAGTGTGGTTGAAGCAATCAGCATCCACGATTTGAAACCACCATTGTGTAGGATAACATTCGCCCCCTTGTTACAAATCGTTACGATATATTTCCACACTAGAACAACCGATAACCATGGTGCCCTCCAAAATCCACATTGGGTTCCTAACCATTCTACATCTCTATCAGTACGATGGCGACTATAATACTCGAAACGTACGGTTGCATATTCTTGTGCATTTGTTACTTTTACAAAAAAACACGCCAAACCTGCTAGCACCCTTGAGCTTACACATTCACCAAAAGACCGTTTGCGCAACACTCAGTGAACTCACACTTATACGCAAATAGTTCTGTAGCGAACACACGGATTCCACTGACTATATGGAAATTACTGACAAGGAATAAAGGTTTTCTGCTTAATGTGGTATATCAATATGTATATACATGTACTGATATACACAAAGCAGCTCTCGCACTCCCATACACAGTTCACTCAACCGCTTCCAAAAACCAATCCCACAATCAAGTTTCGCGCCTGTTAAGGTTCGTCAGAGGTGGCTGTCCTTGCCACGAGGAAAGTTAAGCTCCTGCCGCGATCCGTTACCAAAGAACAAGTCAGCATATCATGACTTTGCGCATTGGTTGATGATCACCGTTAAAAAGTCTACTTAATAGCCGTGACTCCATTGTGTTTGGAGCTCTTTCAAACAGACAGAAGTCTTTACTATCAACCTAGAAAGTCAATCAAGGCTAAATTTAGTTGACAGTGGTTCACCATTTACTAGTGCACGCTTGCGTGCTAAGGCTGACGTTGTGCGCAGTTTTATTGACGGACACAAGGTAAACAACTTTCCCCCCTTAGGTCATTCCAAGGATCTGACACTTTTTAGAAAAAAACGTTTCGTTTGAAGTTGTAGGATTGAATCGTACACAATTTAACGGTTTGGCCACGGGTAGTCCATCGAGCTCCGTGGTGATACATGTGGTTCTGTGGAAGACTTAAATATAATTTCATGAATAATTGCTTGTGTCTCAATCTGAAATTGTTATGCGTATGACTTTTTGAGTTCTAATGAAGAATGTACTGTTATTTCACTTTGTAACTTATTTTGTACTTCATTCATCCAAATCAAGTATTTACCTGCTTTGATGTTTCCATGACCTCTTTCCTTGTATACTCATTTACTTGTTCACGTGAAACTAGGTCATTAGGTCGCACGATCAGACGCTTATGTGAATGTATGCGTGATAATTATCCAGCCTGGATCAGTAGCAGTCACCAGGGCAATTACCAGCCCATTTGTGACACACCTTATCGATTCGCACCATACCGTCAATCCGGCAACTTATTTTCATATGACTAGCTGAGTCAACGGCAGTCAGTCCAAAGCCGTGAGATACTGAATTTTGGTCACAGATGAGACAATCGGATTTCGGTTGAATAAACCACCTTTGTGAGCACAGAAACGCTTTGCCTTGCGATTGCCGCGGCCGACCACCCACACCGTGACCGATCAACCTGCTGAGATTGCAGCTGCGTCATAGTTGTGACGCAATTGTATAAAAACGTTGTTTCCATGTGAATCTGTGATGCTACTGACCTCAGCTGAACCTACTACGTTCTTCGTTCGCTTTGCCTTGATGACAATGTTTTATATGAATGTTATAAATTTGGCCTGATATTGAATAACCAAAAACATGCTTGTTTAGTTTCTAAAGAAGGACATTGAAAAGTCGGTCATGAACAAATTTCATGAGTTCCCAGTAAGAAGAAGGCATGGAAATTGGGAACTTTCAGTTTGGATAAGTATATGTAGCTGCAATTGAAATTTAAAACTGAAGTCGGTGTTGCTACACACTTTTCTAGTTGTTCAGATGCACATTTTTTCCTGCACAAGGGTGTGGGTTCTCCACCACAGTGATGCCAACTCAGTCGTTCAGCCCCTCTCCAAAATAATGTCATTTCAGCTGCACTCACAATGACGTCTGCCTAATTGGGACAGATCAGTGATTCAGTGAAAGTATGGAAAAGCATATTCCCAAGTTTCCATTTACTGCAATTTGAAAGACTCATTTGTTCACTGAACCAAAACCGAAGAATCTGACTGCAGTGATCGGTAGAGTCATCTAAGCTACCACTCACCCAGTCAAACCATTCAAGCTATTTATACAAAACAAAAGCAGAGATATTAGTGACGCAATACAGATTAGACAATGTTGGTGAGTTTTGTGGTGCAGAAGACCTCGAGATAATCAGTCTCCTTGTTATATGTTGAACATCTGTCATACATGTTTCCACCGTTTGCGGTTACAAAGACGTTTTTTAGCTAACCGACTTCAAAATGAAGACATAGGTTTGAGGTTCATCACTGTTGTATAAACTTGTTATAGCCGGACATGGACCGCAATCAAGCTTTAACTATTCATTACCGAGAATCAAATGCTTATGAAATTCTGTACATTATGATTTGTTTGTATACGATGTAGCATCCGTTGCTCAATGATCAACAGTTTCGCTCACTGAAGTGCAACAGAAACTATTCCAAACCGCAGTCATGCAAAGGATATACAGTACTGGTAACCTTCAACAAAATGGGAATTTGGGCATAGAGCATCTTTTTAAAAATGTGTCCGAAAATATCTGTAGAAATGTTAAAGCTAGGAGAATTTATAAGTAAAGGTTGATTTCACTCGACAAAATTCTTCGATATTTAACAGTGATTACTTTTGCACAATACTGATTATTTCGTTAATGGACAAAAGACTAAAACGATTTCATCATCATCATCGTCATCATAACAGCCATGAAGCTGACCAAAAGATATTGTGGCTCGGGTCGCCGCTCACCTCACCAGTGACATGGAATATCCTGGAAGAAAACGTAACTAAGAAGGTTGAAAATTAGTAAAAGAAGACAAGACGGATAAACGCGAAATGGTATAGATACAAGTACGCCATTGACTGCAAAATACCGCCATCTCCGATAGCGTCTCTAACCAGCGGTTTGAGTGATCACGAGAACCCCATCCAGGCAGCGAATACCTGTCAACTTTGCTCATTGGAGCAGTCAAGGTCTTCATATTTCGTGACCACGTTGTTGCTTGAACATCACGCGGTCTTACCCCACTGTTGGTGGTCTCAGTATACAATGCCCGGTACGGTAAACGATCAGGTGGCATACGGAGTACGTGATCTAGCCATCTCAGGATGTGCATCATGAGTAGTTGATCAACTGATCATGCATCCAGAGTGTTCCGGAATACGCGCCGGCGAACGGCCACATTGCTCACACGATCAGTCCACTTAATATGGGCCAATCAGCAAAGACAACGATGGTCAAACACCGCGTGATTATTGATACCTCCCTTGCGAACAGGCCAGGTTTCCGGACCATAGAGCAAAATGGAACGCATACAGGTATTATATACTCTTCCTTTCAACGACAACCGGACGTATTTCCGACGCCACAGATGACGCAGATTGACGAAGGCAACTCGTGCCTTTGCAATCCTCGCTGATATCTCCTCAGCAGTAGTACAAGCTGACGAGATAGTGCTACCCAAGCATGTGAAACTGTTCACGGTTACAAGCGGATTACCTGCAATTAGGAAAGTAGGAGTGGAAATGTTCCAGTCTTGAAGCAGCACTTTACACTTTGAAGGTGCGAAGTGCATTCCATACAAACCAGCCCGGTCACTCACACTGTTCAGCATGGTGTGCATGTTTTCGGCAGACGGGCTAAGTAAGACAATGTCGTCCGCGTACTCCAGATCGGTCAATCTAGCGCCAAGACAGAGCTCAACACCAAACCCACTGGATTCGCGAATTGCACCCTCCAGAATATTGTCCATGACAAAATTGAACAGGGAGGGGAAATCGGACACCCCTCACGAAAAACACTAAAAGTGATGAACGCCCGAGACAATTGTCCATCAAATCCCATCCCGCTTGTAGATTGAACATACAGTTATCTTAATGGATTCACGTACTTCCTTGGCACTCCCTTGCAAAGGAGACAGTTTCAGAGGACGTTACGAGCAACCGAATTGAAGCAGCTTTCAAGTTCAAAAGGGCCAAGTACGTCGGCTGTTTGTAACAGCACCGATGTTCCAAGGTCTGTCGCGAAATAAAAATTTGACTAACGCATCCCCGGCTGAAAAGGAATTCTGTCCCTTCTTCGCGTATCCGACTTTCTCCAGTAAACCGACGTAGAATGGGGCCAGTGAGTAACTTGAACTCAATTGACACCAAACTGATGCATCTGTGGTTGTCACATAGAATTCGATCTCCCATTTTGAAAACGAGAGTGACTGTTGATAAACACCGTTCACGAGTTACTTCTTCAGTCTCCCAAATCGTCTGCAGGAGTGTTGTCAGTTCTGATATCAACCTCTCTCCAACATTTTTGAAAAGAGAAGAAGAGAGGAGATCTGGACCGGGAGCCTCATTACGCTTCAATAACTCGAGCTCTAGGACCACTTCTACTTTCAACGGAGGACCATCTGGAATGCAATAACTGACCGATCGGGTCCCGTCGTCTACATGGTCTGGTTGAGGCCAACTGAACTGTTCTTCAAAATGTTCAGCCTATCTGTCGAATCGACGCGACTGACTGGTAATGAGTGAGACATCATTTTCACATATGGTCTCTCTTACACCGACTCGACGACCAGTACAACAACGGATCAGGGAAGAAAGCTTTCTGCTAGTCCTAGAGAAGAAGGTTTTTTCCACATCTTTCGATTGTTCGAACAAGTATTGCTCACAGTCCTTGCCCAAGCGTTTAGTCAGTTTGCGTTTCAGTTCTCGACGGTTATCATCATATTCAGAACCAGGTTGAATCGATCAACGCTTGCTCATGAGGTTTATCGACGTGACGGAACTCCAGTTCTGTCAAAACTGAACAGCCTCATCAGAACATACCTGTTCACAGCATGCTTTCATAGCGTCGGCGATTTGTTCCCAGTGTTCGTTAAGATCCTTCATCTGAATCGAACTGGGCAACCTCTTCACCAACGCCTTTTAGTAAGCGTCCTTCACACTCTCGTCGCTCAAATGCCAGTTAAGTACCTTGCATTTACGAAAGTATGTCCTCTGGGCAAATGATAAAACAAAACAAACACGCACAACAGCATGGTCCGAGTCCAGATGGTTGCTCCAAAAGGCACGACAGTCCTTAACAGAGTGGCGCCACTTGTAACTCACTGCTATGTGATCCAACTGTGTCCACGACTGAGAAACACACGGTGGTCTACAAGTAACACAGTGCTTCTTCCTGTGTTGGAATGCGGCGTTCGAAATATAAAGACTGTGGGATGCATACAACCGTAGTAGTCTTTAGCCATTATCAGTGCGTTGTACCCGGACACTAAACATACCTCCTAGCCGCTTCTCATCCGAAGAAAGACAACCAAGCTGAGCATTCAAATCGCCCGCTAGTACGATGACGTCTGAGTGTTTAGTTTGCCTCAGAAGGTCAACGAGGGCGTCATAGAACGCATCCTTGGTCACATCCAAACAGCTGTCTGTCGGAGCGTACGCCGATGTAATGAATACACAACGCCTTTCTGATTTGCCTCGACAGACTTTTACCGATGTATTGAGTCTGATAGCGCACAAGCGACTGTTCACTGGGATCCAATCGAGCAAGTATTGCTGTGCTCTGGAACTCAGTGCGATTCCCGCTCCAGCTTGATCGCGAGATTCAGTTTCGACGTCACCAGAAACCCTGAGAGAGAAGCGTTTGGATCGACAGTTATCCAGAGGTGAGCTCAAATAGATAACCGTGCTAGAATCGTAGACTTGCATCTCCGACACACAGTACACATAAAGCTCCAGTCCTGAGAGAGTATTTGCCAGAGCAGCTTACTGACCGACTTTTGGAGAGTGCGGATGTTGAAGGCGCCAATGTTTACCAGTTGTCTTGGCCTCAGGAAACCCTCATCGCTCGAAGGTACATGGAAGACAGAAGGAATACGGGGTAAAACAGTAGGATAAAGTCGTGATCAGTTAGTAGTCACTGTAGAGAGAAAGATAACTTCCGATACTTCCCGGTCGTTTATGCCGCGGAAGGGAGTTGACTGTAGGGCGAGGTGGTCGGGCTTGTGTACCGTTTTGATCCGGCGGACTATGCTGACTAGGATTCTGGTCCTTCTTGGTGCAACCTTGTCAGACCGGCCAAAGGGGAGCAGTCAGACAAAAAGCAGTTACACTCATAGGATTGTATGTCACATTACTGACCGCGTAGGAGTGCTTAAGTAGTGAGGCATGGCCCTATGGGCATACAGTAAAACTATTTTCATAGTTGATGCACTGCTGTCTTCCGTATCAAGAAGAAGGGGGTTAGAAAAGGTACCCTCAAACAAAGAGTACTCCGATCGCCAAACAGTTGACCGTGACCGCCGGCGTGTTATCCAATACGGTCGAAAAACGTTTGTTATCTCTCAAAAGCCTGATGTAGTTTGAGTACATCCTCTGCGCGCAGCAGTTCTCAGAATCATACATCACGGTCTTATCCCATGCGCCCTTGGGCTAGACAAGCTCCTCACTGTCAAGTGAGTCAGACTCTTGAGTTCATGGCTCCGGGTAGGGTCCCCTAAAAAGCCTTGTGTCCTATTGTCTCGCAGATCATACTTTTGAATCAGTGGCTCAGGGTGGCGTCTCTTAAGTCAGCTGAAATCATTTACCCTGTTTCGTTGTCTTATTATCGTTGTATGAATCCTACATAACATCTACCTGCCCTACCTTACAGATCAATCAAAATAAACCAAAATGCAGCGTCTCATGATACACATCTTCCCCTGACTTGGCAAAATCTTTTAAAGAATTCCATGTTTTATATATTTTTAATTTGTCGAACAGACACAATTCGGCCACTTGACAACACATCCATTATCTCTTCAGGAATGAGTATCAAGTTGACTGTTAAATTCGCCTTCCCCAGCGTTGTCAGTGTAACATATCTTAGGAGCTATCCTCATGTTCATGGTCAAATGTTCGAGCTGCCCTTTCTTTGTGCCATACAAGTGTACTAAAAGCTGCTTCTGTGGTTTGTCTACTTCCAATTTGCACACTCTCGTTCGTTTCATTTTGCCTTCTATTTCAACCATGTTTGCCCCCAAGACTACAGTTCACCAACGGAATCTTCTGAAGTTGATCATTGAGATTACACTTTCAACCTAGCGTGCTACTGGTTTAGTGAGTGGACTTTTATCTACTGAGCCGTAGTTGTTTACTGCGTCAATTTTTTCCTGCATTATTAGAGGTCATCTCAGTGTCGTCAGTATAAAAATGCAACTTTTGGTGGTTAAATCCAAACATGAGAGCTGATATTTAACATTTCAGCCCATGTTCAGTATGGGTGTAATATGGCCAATAAGCAAAAAATCTGTTTGTTGAAGTTTTTTAAAAGAAAATGTGGACAGATGTACTTTGTTATGCCAAAAGAAAACTTGATCCTCTTCATGGTTAGGTCAAACCAGCTGTTCAATTTATATGGACTCCGTGGGGAAATAAGTAGCAGCAACATGTCTTAAATAATAATCTAAACGTTTATCGACTGTGGTTGAATAAATACGGTGAAACACACGTGATCCATTGCATATAATCCTGCTGCTAATGGCTTGGTCGAGAAACCAAAATGATCCCTAGAAAAAATCACTGAGTGAATCAGATCGAGTGCAACGAGCCAGTAGGATACTGTGATCACAGCCCTATCTGCGTACAGCATTAATCGCTCCCAATGCATTTGAGAAGGCGGCAGCTGAAACTACATCTGAACGACCACTATAAAAAAATAAAGCGCAACCAACATACCTCTTTGAATGGCAGATTTCTTGCGACAAAATCGGAGTTACTGCAGTACGGATGCAGCTCTGTCCAACGTTGGTGACTTCATCCAAACAAGGAATACGGTTTAAGAATGCGATGTATCTATCTTTTGCCTTCACCGAAGTCGTCCGTGGACACGAAGCACAACCACGGGAGCATGTTCTAAGAATTTTCTATCATAGCATCTAAATGTTTCTCATAACGTTGCAGTATGTTTGCGTCTAAATTCTAATTCTATTCATGCTTCAATAGAACATATTGAGTTACCAATAGTGGTTGGTTTACGAGAGGTTTTTCAAAAAACAGCGTAAGTAATGGGCTGGAAATGCTGGTTTGTCGCTTCACAACAAGTTGTACAAGCGCAAAACAAAAACTAACATGTGATGTTTGTTAGGTATGTTGGAAGCATACTTCTGGGGAAAACCTGCTCGCTTGTTTTTCCGACGCATCAGGGTTTCGTGATATACTCGGCTGTGAATAACTGCTGGGGTCGTAAGCCAATCCTCTGTTTTGATCTGCGTTTAGATAAGGCATCTGCGAACGTTGGTTCAGCAGTTCTTCAGTCTACCTGATTCAACCAGCCTACAAAATCCACACCCCATGTTTACGTAATCAGCAGCTCATTAAATGATACACGCTATCATTTGAGATACCGTGCACAATTGCGTGCACACTGATAAGATGGTCCGATGTGCATCCATTCGAATTAGAATGGGTTCACAAGACCGGTGAGTGGGGCTGATCAACACAAAGTAGTACACACAGCTATTAAAAAAAATAATAGGCGCTAATTGGTTATCAACCGTTTGATAATCAGTGGGTCACTTTGCACAACTGTAATCATAATTTATGGCTAAAAGAAAAACAATCGTGCAGTGTTGTTTATCTTAATGCAGAAACCATTCCGAAAACATTTGCATGCTGAAGTAAATATCGTACTACCTGATTTCGACAAAGAGTGTGTCAGATCACCAGAGTTTTCAAAAACCATTCGAATTACAGCCTACAAGAACAAAAAACGAAGACTTGACTATGTTATGTGACAGTAAGCTTTGGGTTCTGTTCACGCGAAAAACAAACTCACCAGTATGATCTTCGGTTTGCTTTCGAGGACGCATGCAACAATCAGTGTATTGTGTGCTAAAACCTGGGTCGTAATTAAGATATACAGAATGAAATTTACTTCATTACAGTTAACAATATGTTTGGCTGTGCCAAAGTACAAATCAGGCCTTATAAGAACTCAAAATGTTCAACTGTTATTTTCTATAACGTCTTGCTCCCAAACGGATTTTTCTAAAGAGTTGATAGTCGAGATTGAAACAAAAACTATTCTCAAGCTTAAGCGTGCTACAAAGTATGCTGGTAGTGGTAATCCAGAAACCTAGTTTGCAACCTGTTAGGACTCCCACTATAAACTTTTTATTGTTATATGTGAGGCCAAAAATTAACTACAACATCACCTACTGTAATTGTGTTCTACAATGCATCACTGTAGAAGCGATGAGGTTTAATTAGGGAAAATGCTCATTCCTCTTAAAATCCACCACTGAAAATGTCATCTTACAAAACGCAGCCTCATTAACCCATGCTACTAGTTGGAAACTGGTACTCGGGTGGAAATAGCTTGCAACGGGTCATGGAAACCATCAGTCTTTAGACTAGCTATGTTAATATATGGCTTAAGTTAATGGACTTTTGTACATGACTGCACATACTTGTTAACCACAATTGTATCGAAATATGTTACGTCATGAGTTTATTGCTTGTAGTTTAATCGATTTGTCAAAAATGGGCCATGGCATTCTAACTCCCTCAAATCATACACCTATTTATTCGAAGCAGATTCTACCAGACGAGAAAATAGGTTTTCAGCCGTGACGCAGCTGGAATAAATGAGCTAATAAATATTGCTCTCAGAATCCGTACTAGCCTGAATCAAAAATCAAATTCTCACTGATACATTTCTTAACGAACTGCCAAATGGCATGCTCTTGTAAATGTTTCAGAGCTTACAACATAGTGCTGTCTATCCGGGAATTGAACATTACGGTACTTTGCTGCTTAGTGAGTCCCGCATCCAATAAAACTGTCAACACACATGCGTTTTGTGGACACGATAACAGCAAGCGTCTGCCTATCCAATGCACATCAAATAGAACAACGATTGCAAAATAAGAACGAATTAGCGCACGCTTGAATAGTTCCACAATAACAGTACAGAGTTGATTTGCTGAATCATGAAGGAATTGGCTTGGTCGAAACTGTAGTAAATCTAACGGTGCACAGAGTGGAGCTGTCGTCATATTTCTTGAATTCACCAGGGGCTTAATTTGCCTCTTCAATGATGCAGAAAATTTTTTTATAGACAAGATATTTGGAATTACATTTGGTTTGAATTGCGAAAGGTTAATGACATGTGGTCAACGATGCCATGAGATACGCTTCCGAAGTGTGACATTTGTGGTCAAGCAAACATTGATAGAACTCGGTTTGGGGCATTTTTCTTAACACTTGAACCATTTTTTACTCACCGACACAAAATTCATACAACTATCTGTCTCGGTTCAACACTACATGAATACAAATATCTAATATATCAAGAATATACTCACATTTCCAACATGCTTTAGTCTTAAGGTGACGAGCTTATAGTCCGGATCTCTACGTGATCAAAAGCAGCTGTATTTTAAACTATGATAAGTTGGTAGCGTCTAATGAGTGGTCAGTGATGCACTGGACAACAGATTTGCCTCTTGAAAGCGTGATCAAAATTCACACCTCGGTGGTAAGTAGGGAATGCACTAATTGTGAGCTGTAACAAGAGCCGACCTCAAATATGATGTTTCTTCTCATGAGTGACGGACTGAAACGTTTATCTGACGGCATACGCTTCATTCAAACTTAATTGATGTTCAATATAAATTGCACTTAATAGCTCCCTGAAAACTATTCACAGAGAAACATATCGCAGTTGTTCTACTTTCCCACCAGGTCGGAAGATGTTCTAAAAAGCAACTAGACCAACCTGAGTTTTACAGTTTGTATGATCTTCGTCCGAAACGTGTACTTACATCTGAAACCGAATTGACGGACTAGACATAAACGATCTTCTCTTTGTTATTTGCGTAAACTGTGCTCATAGTTCTGTGGTCATTCTTTTTGTCATATCGCCAGCTAAAACAATGAGGTTTTGAACGTTAATTTAAACTGTAATTTAAAACGACGGATCACGGAAAACCCGTACTCTACACCATATATTGACCGAACTGGATAAAAAGTTGACTATCTCAACAAGTATAACGTTTCGCATGGTTACTTACAGTGAAAACTGAATTAGGGGACAACTGCGAGTTTTGTACGTGTTTCTGAGTAGAGATGACTTATGGTAACCGCCGGGTAATTCTCTACGGTTTGAATGTTACTAAGATGAAGATCAGAAATATCACTGAATGAACCAAAAGCGTTCAGCAAACAACCCATGAGTCATGGATGTTGTGAATCGATCTCTCCTACGTTAACATTCTGCTTGTCCGGTCTGTGTATAGTCGGTCGGCAGCAATGAGTAAACCATGTAAACTGATCCGATCCATTTTCACCTTACACTGACAGTTAAATTGCAAGCCCCGCTCTACCTCGTCATTGCGGAATATCGTTTACTGACGTTGAGGGCAACCCACAAGCAGCATTCAATATCAGTCCATGTGACCTTGGGAACGACGACTACAGAGAAACATAATTTTTGTACAGTAAGTTGGAGAAACCCTGTAAGCTAGTAAAACTCAAACTCACACTGTGACGTGGAACGGACTAGAAATCAGTTTCTTCTAGGAAAACGGTGTATTCTGAGGGAGAAGTAGGATATATATCCACCTTCGTAAATATGCACAATTGGGTTCGGCTCTACGTCCAGTTTCTACCTTTTCTTGTGAACAGTATACTTAATCAGCAGTGTGTGTTATAGAAAATTGTAGCCAGTGCTAGGACAGTTTGGGTCCACTGAATTTTGGAACAGTATTTCAAGCTGGACTCAAAATACTACCATAACTATTGTACGGTGGGATTAGCGCAGTAATGACCACAGTCAGGTGATCGAAGTAAATTACCACAATGTCCACTTGTTGTTGTAGTTTGTAGGTCTTGATAACAAAGTCTGATGGCATAAGTTGGTCTCCGCCGGAAAGGCATATAATCTAAAATGTTACTTGCAATGTTGTTACATGTTAATAGTACTGATGAGAAATTGCAGACTTTTATCACTGGGAAAGTCAAAACTTAGGCTGTAATGCCAACTTCAGAACACAAACGTGGTTACCCACAGGAACTTTTCAAAACACTACTGAAGAGAACAACTAATATTATAGTAAGTATATGAAAGCTGTGTTAGTATTGAATGTTATGGTATTCATTGCAAAATTCGATTGAAAGCTATGGAGGTTTCATTTTTAATAGAAAATTCAACTCTTTACTACACCGAGGTATTAAAATAACACTACGGCTCCCAATGTTTTTTAGACATGTTTGGACACACATTTTGCTTCAATTGGTTGTCGCATCGCTCCAAAAGAAGCTTGTAAAAGGACGTGTAATGTGGATGAAGATTCAACGATGGTGTAGGCCAAGCGGACTTGAAGAAAAATTATCTTAGCAACACTCTGGATGTGAGTTTGTAACTGTGGACTTCTGTAAACTTGCTTGGGAGCCTGTGAGTACACAGTGGATTAGAATTGTTTCAGCGTAGTTAAAACCAGTAATGCTGTTTAAGGATCCACTTCGATTATTGGGTTTACTCTCGTATCAGTAAATAGATTTCAGAAGATAACAGGCTACACTGGGTGTCAGGTTTGACTGACGTGAACAGTGAGACCGGTAAAAGTTCACGTAAATGAGAATGCATCGCAATAATCCAGAAGAATATTTTTGACTATGGGGGTTACCAGGGTTCTGCAACCTCACAGCAATGTGTACTACGGACAGATAGAGATATGATTACTACTGTGACGAACTTATACTGCATCATTTTTTGAATAACTAATCAAAGTGAGACAAATAGGCAAACAATGACTTTCGACCATTTTACTGAACAGTAAGTGTTGACGGAAAATCGTCTTGTGACGAACTGTCTTACGTCATCGAATTTTGTCTGCCTTTCTCTGTTAACAAAACACTTACTTTTTGCGTATATAAAGGTATCATTGTTTCATTTCCGAGAAAGGACCTCAAAACCAGTTTACCGAGGACATTTTTTCCTCATTTGACTAATACGCTGGCATTTATAGAAGTTTCACTGAACTCCACTCCGAAGACATATCAACTGGTTCTCTTTACTGATCTCTGAGAAGAACCGAAATCAACTCCATTATTTTCGTAATATTTCTGGAAATACATGTACTTTACTTCCTCCCAGAAGACGACGTCCACTTATGACTACAGCTTAATAGCCTCCGCTAAGTGTCTTTTCTTACAGCGGACCACAGTAGAACCTACGGCTCACTACATCAGTTCAAAGTTCACTGGTAAGAGAGTTTGGTTGAATATGGCAAGAAATTAAACCGCAATCCTTAAACTACGTTGCTTTTTGTGCACAAGGTAACGCAATGGAATAAGTGTTGCAGTACTTTACCCTGTATTACTTCTGAAAATATACAATAGAATAATTGTTCGCATAAGCATTTTTCGTACATTCTCCTGGCCTCACCATATCCACGTCGTACTTGTGGGATTGTATATGAAATACTGCATTGGATTTTTACAGGAAAGTTGAGCAGATCGACAGAGCAAAGTACACAAACAAAACAATGCAAATTAATTACTGTCGTGAAAAGCGGTTAGTCATAACCTAGTAATTCTGCACACAGTGTCGTGACTGTCAAAGTTCACTTGACGCCGTTTCATTGAATTGTAGATAATTCTTAGATTTGTGGTGTAGCTTAGTCTAAAAGTTTGGTTAAAGTCTATTTGAACCCAACCACTTAGCCGGAGCTGAACGGTCATTGATACTATCTCCCTGTTGTCCGTCTGAACTTCCTCTATGGGTTGAACTATTTTCGTCTTCATCTTCGTTAACTTAGTAAAACCAAGGATGTACTTTTTCGCTTAGTCACTTCTCCCTCGGACATACATAATTAGTTGGACACTTACGCGTGCTTAAGCTTAAGATGCGTCGGTATTCAAAATGAGCGTCAAGCGTTCATTCATCTCTAGTGAGGTAAGTCCGTTACTTGGAATATGGTCTTTGTGTTGAACTCTGAAAGTTAAACCGGTTGTTTGGAATTGGTTCTCAGCAATTTTGTGAGAGGTTTAACAGCTACGAACATCATGGATTAAAGCGCCAACAGCAGGTAACAGTAATTAGGAAACTTCGCGGAATTTTAAGAACTTCGAGCGTGGCTAATCCTTGATGTCACTAACTTTTTGCAATACAGGTTGGGTGACATTACAGTGAAATAAATGCTTTAAGGAGGTCTACAGAATTCACTCTGAAACCCGCAGTTTATAAGGTTTAGTGGTGCCATGTATGGAGTAAAGCATTCGATAAATATTTGTAGGCAATGTATATTTAGTGAAGCGTCGTTAATCCCGATTGAGATGTCATCCATGTGAACATACACAGAATCAGGACCACGAAGCACCTGATTCATAAAAGTTTGGAGTCTCAGCAGCATTTCGCAAATTGAATGACATGCAGATGAAACCATAGATCTCAAAGAGAGCGAAGACTGCCGTCTTTACCAAGTCCTCCGGTGTCACGGGGATTAGGAGGTAGACCCGGACGATATACGTTTTGGTTAAGATAATCATTTCAGTTGATCCGATAAGAAAATTGTAGACATGAAGAGTAGTATATTGATCGACGGTAGTGATGCTGTTTGGGTTATGATAATCATCACAATGATGTCAGTTGCCGACTGATTCCTTGGAGTTAGTAAGGCCTATGAGCTAGTTGACCACTAAATAATACCTCGTTGTAAAAGATTCCTAGACTCTTTCTAGACGACTCTGAGATTGTGCAGTGGTAATTGTGGTGAGAGAGCGAACGTAGTTGGTCTTTTTCTAACATTATAATGGAAAATGTTGTGTTTTGGCAGTAATTCATTACCCGACAGACTAATGAGTCGTGAAAATTGTCAGAAACGGGCTGCATAGTGGTTATCTGGTACATTCAAATGATTGATGTGGCTTTGTCATCTGTGCACAAGATAGTTGTATGTCCGGGTAAGTGTCGACTGCTGACACCGAATTTGAATCACAAAATGATAAAAGGTGTATTCTAAAAACTATACGGTCCACATCCACGATGCATTTTCTCCAAGAAAAATAAAGTCTAGGTCTGAGACCAAAATTGCGTAGCATTTCGCCGCAGGTTCGAACAGCTGGATGATTAGGGGATGGAATATAAGGTGGAGACCGATTTCGTCACCTTTCGCTGGGACAACGGTAAACATTTCATCACTGTTAGTGAGAAAAGTCGAGGGGTTGTGACGGCCGATCACAAAACTGGCGACGGTTTGGAGAATCACCAGGAATCGTTGCCCCTAATGCCTAGCCTCTGCCTATTTCTACAGAATCTTCCGTGGGGAAACTGATTATCTGGGAAAACCGACTGTCTTCGAGTCGAAACTTTGATGGTAGTGGATCAATTTTCATATTTAGCCCGGCGACAATAAAATGATAGTCTCGGCTGCATTATATGATATCCGCAAGAGACCATCATCAGTTTTTCAGGTTGTTTCCATGTTTGTGAGTTACCATCAGGTCTTGTACAAATAAAGTTAGAGACCGTTTTGGCAAACACAAAAATTATGCTGGCTTTCATCAACGTATGCGTTGGGAATCGAACACGAGTTAAAATTGAGAAAACCAAAACTGAGAATCGTTAATATTGAACTAAGAAATTTATCGGATGCGTCACTTCCTACGGTAGTAATACCTAGACCAGATTTAGCCATGTTAGAAAAACACACACATATAATAAAGAGTTGATCAAATAGAAAGAATGAGGGAGTGTGCAGAAATTTTTTTACTAAACGAACGATAAAAATGAGCGACGGTTTAGTGTCTATTTAACGGAACGAAGAAGTGAGTAGACAATGTTCACAGGCTATACATTCTGACTCACGGTAAATGTTGACAACAGCTTCAGTCACAATAAATCCGATGTAATTTGGAAGAGTTTTCTCTTAAAAGACCAAGAAATTCCAGTGAATCCAGTTCCTTAACAGTTTCCACTACAGTTACGTTGGAGGTTGCTGAAGCTAATTTAAGTTAACAACGACTGTTTGAAAGCAGAAATGCAGGGCGTTTAAGAATAAACTATTGCACACTTTCTAAAATTTGACATCGGACCATATTGTTTTGCAAGCCCGTTTTGTTTTATCATTTGCCCACTGGACATACGCTCATAAATGCAATGAACTTAACTGGCATTCGAGTGATGAAGATGTAAACAACCCTTACCAGAAGGTGTTTGTGAAGAAGTTCTCCAGTTTGAGTCAGATGAAGGATCCTAATGAACACTGGGAACAAATCGCCGAAGCTATGAAAGCATTCTGGGAACAGGAGCTGTTCAGCTTCGACAGAACTGGAGTTCCGTCACTTCGATAAACCTCATGAACAAGCGTTGATCGATTCAACCTGGTTCTGAATATGATGATGACCGTCGAGAACTGAAACGCAAGCTGAATAAACGCTTGGGCAAGGACTGTGAGCAATACTTGTTCGAACAATCGAAAGATGTGGAAAAAGCCTTCTTATCTAGGACTAGCAGAAAGGTTTTTCCCCTGATCCATGGTTGTACTCGTTGTCGAGTTGGTGTGAGATCATATATAAAAAGGATGGGTCACTCATCACCAGTCAGTCGCGCCGATTCAAACTATGGGCTGAAAATTTTGAAGAACAGTTCAGTTGGCCTCAGCCAGAGCATGTGAACGACGGGACCCGATTGATCAGTTATTGCATTCCAGACGATCCTCCGTTGGAAGTAGAAGTGGTCCTAGAGCTCAAGTCATTGAAACGTAATAAGGCTCCTGGACAAATCTCCTTTCTCCTTCTCTTTTCAAGGATGTTGGAAAGAAGTTGATAACAGAACTGACGCATATATTCCAGACGATTTGTGATACTGAAGAGATATCTCGTGATTGTTGCTTATCAACAATCACACCCGATCTCAAAATGGGAGCTCGAATTCTATGTGACAACCACAGAGGCATCAGTTTGGTGTCAATTGCGTCCAAGTTACTCACTGGCCTCATTTTACGTCGGCTCACTAAGCCTGGAAAAATCCAGATACGCAAAGGGCAAGCTGAATTCCTATTTGGTCATGGATGAGTTAATCAGATTTTTATCATGCGACGGATCTTGGAACATCGACACCGTTACAGACAGCCGACGTACTTGGTCTTTTTGGACTTGAAAGCTGCTTCGATTCGGTTGCTCGTAACGTACTCTGAAACTGTCTCCTTTGCAAGGGAGTGCCAGGGAAATACGTGAATCTATTGAGATCACTGTATGCTCACTCTGCAAGCAGGATGAGAGTTTATAGACCATTGTGTCGGGCGTTCACAACTTTTAGTGGTGTTCTTCAGGGGTGTCCGATTTCCCCCTTCCTGTTCAATTTTGTCATGGACAATATTCTGGAGGGTGCAATTCGCGAATCCAGTGGGTTTGGTGTTGAGCTCTGTCTTGGCGCTAGATTGACCGATCTGGAGTATGCGGACGACATTGTCTTACTTAGCCCCTCTGCCGAAGACATGCACACCATGCTGAACAGGGTGAATGACCGGGCTGGTTTGTATGGAATGCACTTCGCACCTTCAAAGTGTAAAGTGCTGCTTCAAGACTGGAACATTTCCACTCCTACTTTCCTTATTGCTGGTAATCCGTTTGAGACTGTGGACAGTTTCACATACTTCAGTAGCACTATTTTGTCAGCCTGTAATATTGCTGATGAGATATCAGTGAGAATAGCAAAGGCACGAATTGCCCTTGCCAAACTGCGTCATCTGTGACGTCGGGAAGACGTCCGGTTGTCGCTGAAGTGAAGGGTATATAATGCTTGTGTGTGTTCCATTTTGCTCTATGGTTCAGAAACCTGGCCTGTTCGCGGTGTTTGGCCATCGTTGTCTCCGCCAATTGGCCAACATTAAATGGACTGATCGTGTGAGCAATGTGGCCGTTCGCCGGTGCGTATTCCGGAACACTAGGGATACGCGGTCAGTTGCTCAACTACTCATGGTGCCCAGCTTGCGATGGTTAGATCACGTACTCCGTATGCCAGCTGATCGTTTACTGTACGGGGCATTATATACTGAGACCACCAACAGTTGATTGAAACCAAGTGGTTGTCAAACACCAACGTGGTCACGAAATTTGAAGACCCTGACTGCTCCAATGAGCAAAGTTGACAGGTATTGCCTTCCTGGATGTGGTCCTCGTGATCACCCAAACCGCAGGATAGAGACGCTATCCGAGATGGTGGTGTGTCGGAGTCAATGAAGTGTCTGTATCCATACCACTTCTATTTCATCCGCTCAGTCTTTTTTAATTTTCAAACTTCTTAATAGTTTTTTCTCCCAGGATATTTCACGTCAGTGTTGAGGTGAGCGGCGGCCCGAGCCGCAATATCTTTTGGTTAGGCTTATGGCTGCTATGCTAATGAGGATGAAAGTTTGACAGGTAGTTTGTATGCGTAATAAACTTAGTATATAAAAATACTTCGTAATGTGAGACGTGAAGTGTGACACGTTCTATTCTGTAGAATTGATCTTCGGGTCCATTGTGCGTCCCATGTGCTGGAATTATCTTGTTAACTTATCCTCTGTGAAATCAACTAACCATTTTGAAATACGTTCGTTGATATATGTACACATGTGTCTCACAGGTGTATCGGCCTACTACATCTGCAAACAAATCAGATTACAAGTGGCGAACAACGGCGAACAACTCTATTTTCACATCATTAGGTTGAATATAGTTCCTTTGCAAAACCAATTGATCATCATCATTTGTGCACGTGACTGCTGCACACAGACGGTATTTGTGTAATTGTGAAATGCTGTCACTTCTAATTAGCAGGTTACAATAGGTGTGTCTAGAGGACGCGGCAATGGGACAGCTTGTGAAAGTTTGAAGCGGACAACTTTGACTAATGAAATTGTTAAAACGTACTTTCAGATCGTTTTCTAAATTTCACTGCGTTGTATGCAATCAGCACAAACATACAGTACAAAGTACAGCTCAGATTACGACAAGAGCAGAGTAGCGAGCAAGGATTATTTTTGTTCGTACCCTCTACTTGGTTGTTCAATAGGTATTTTCAAACAGTATGCGATGTTAACTAAGTAAAGACTTTGTAGAATTTCAGTTAACTTATCTGTTTAATGCCATCGGTTCTCAATTGCGTTCACCAAGACATCTAAAGATGTAAGGCATTCTTTTTTCAGTTTAACGATGGATGGTATTCCGAAAACTACCGTTCTCATCAAGTAATCAAAAACTGCTAACTTTTCAACTTCGGTAAAGCATGGACTAGGCATTTTGAAAAATTCACCTACCGAATGGTAAGGAAAATCCGAGTTTGCATGAGTGGTAAATATTAGGAAGCCTATCCTGAAAGACTTCCTGTTCAGAGCTAGATTCTCGTGATTACTTTTTAGCTTCGTCGAGCAAGCGCGCGTTTGTTTGTTGATCATATTATCAGTGAAACACTGACTTGCCTAAACCTACAGATCCAAGATACACCTGATGTAATGCAATGAAATATTTTCTGGTTTAATCTACAAGATCAACGTTTCAAAAATTTGCTAGAAAATCGATAGCAATTCAGCTTCTTAGTGAAACTAGCCAGTGCATCATATTGTTTGTTCTAATGGCTTCATACTGAATTGCCTAAATGTAGAAAGCATATGAACTTTTCCAAACGATCTGTCAAGCCAAAATGAGCTAACACAATTTTCATATACCTTTCTATTTTCATACAATTGAGTGTTTCGGTAGGACTGATTTCTGAAGTCTTATTGATGGGTTGCTAGCAATTGTGTAGAATATTTGAATTACGATCAATCTGGTTTTAAAGTAGGTTGTCACTTGCTTAGTAAATCCAAAACATTTCTACACCCCATCTAAAACTATTACCAAAAATGAGAACGAACCATTTCTTGCCGGTAATCTTCTAACTGTACAATTACCTATCTCAATGGTCAAATAAGAAGTACCATTTTGTTGCTTGCTTTTGCGCTCATACATCCCTGAATTCAAATATGCGATGTGACTTTTGGGAAGCGTTAATACCATATGTGGGGATCGGTTCATAAACACACAGATAGTAACGTGAAGGTTCAAGAAATAGAAAGGAATGTCTGTACTGACAATGTGTTTAATTATTGGCTTATGTTACAAATTTTCAACACTGGTCCATTGCTGTTGGAGCCCCGAGATGTATCCGACAATATATGTATAGCTTAAAACCTGGCAAAAAAAAGTTGGGCATCTAGTATTTTTATCAATCTTTCTTATAAACCACACATCTCTATGAACTCCCCTTCTGGCTACTACGACCTTTGATTGAATTCTTGAACGAAAACCTGCAAGTAAAGAACTGATCGCATTACATATTATTCATACAAGAACAGCTTTTGTAAATATGTGTCAAAAATCTTTTTAAGGGTTCCGGAAGACGGAGCGGCGGTTTCTAAACGAGGATAAGATATGGTTTACCTACCAACCAAACTGGTGTATTTTAGAACCAGTAGTTTACTTCTGTCTCTTTTTTGCTAGCTGAATGGTCTGGAGCTGTTTTTCGTTTCTTTCGAATTTCACCAACTTATTTGATAAATGAACTCAAAATGTCCTTTCTTGTTTGTCTACTTACGACGTGTCAATAATTATTCCAGTAATGAAGTGTATCTTGCCTTCATTCAAAGGTTATCATGGCCTTTAAAGTCCAAAACCAACATTGTCTTTTTGAAGATTTCATAATCTCGTTCATTTCCTTCGATTTTTCCTCAAAATTGCTAACATAAAAACGTTGGTAACTCCCATTCAAACGTAGCTCGTCTTATTTCTACAGTTGCTTTACAGATCATGACAAATTCGTCCATAACCTATTTTCTGGTCAGTAGCATCTATTTACTGTCGTGTTTGGTCAACGTACTGCTTTCTCACAAACTCTTCCTATGTTTAAACGGACTTTTGCGCAAAAAATCTACGCACCCGGCGTCAGTCTTGCATTGTTCACATTGTCTTTTTACCGTAACGAAGCAGAATTCAATAAATAGGAGAACGTCCGATTGCATGACTTGAAGAGTTCATTCTACACTTTTGTCCAAAATTGTATTCGTTCTCATGATTGTGTATGCACATATATGCACACGTGTCCTTTAGTTGATTAGAGGGGATTGTGCAGTTAGATATATATCTGCCAGATAAAACAAAGCTTTATTTCACCTAAACAGATTTAATTAAAAGCTAGAAAAGAACGTATTGTTTTGATCATCTGAAACGTAACAAAAGCTCACATTTATTTTGCGCTCTTAATCGCAAAAGAGGCGGCAGTCAATATCGAATAAAGTTTTTTATGAGAATTTAAGCCCCGCTGTTGGCGTAATATAATCTCACTTGCTCAGAACAGTTGTGAATAACGCTTGAACTATAACACTAACTGAATGTCTGTAGAGTTGAATAAATTATTTGTAAGAGCACTTTAATCCTGTCGGACTAAACTATGTTCATCATCATATTAAATTAGCTTAGAACATATTACGTTATCTAGACTTCGATGAAGAAGAGTGCTGATCAGCTTTAGCCTATTCGTTGAAACACAGACGAAAGCATTTTTGCCGGTGAACTGTCTGCCTTCGTGAACAGAAAATTTATTGACTGCATCAGCCTTAACTGTCTCTACGACTATCAGCATTTGGAAGACTGCGTCCTCTTGATGCAATTTACGGATACCGAAAGAAATAGAGCGAGATGTCAACAGTTAATTTACTGTCCAAAGTCACAAACATAAAACCCTGAAATATATAGGACGGGTGGAGAGCAACAACAGTACTACCATGTGTAAGAGAATAACGTTTAAATTTATATCCAAATAGTCCAGTAGTACAAATGCATGGCAAATTTCCTCGAAGATACTCACCAACGGCGGAGAGAAATTACGTATCATTCAGCTGACAAGACGCCTCATGTTATTGCCGTTTCCATTGAAATTCCATAAGCTTCATTTTCATTGGGTGCTCAAAAATGAATTCTGAGTCTTAGACTTTATATACCCCGCAGCTTTATGTCCTGAAGAAACACTTCATCTGTGTCACAATCGATGAGACACGCGCATTCGAAATAATGCGTGTATTTGTTCCATTTGTTCTGAAATCGTCGGCTGAAATGATGTCCAATAAACGTCTTATCCGGTGTACTAAGTGCGTATTGTGCTATATTTATGCGCAAGCTCAAAACTGTCGTTTCTACGGAATGTATTATAATCAGTAAATGCACTGTTCTGAGGTGAACCATTTATATATATATATATGTATATATATATACGTGTGTAAAGATATATTCATAGATATACATACATACACAACACAGACTAAGATATACCGGAGGGAATAGTTGACTAATTTCTTTCAAGTAATGGGACCAACAATGTTTTATTGACAAGAGTGTACATTATGGTAAACCATCAGTGGCCAAAAGACTGTCAAGTATCTGCCATCTTTAGTAAGTGACAAATGATGAAAAGCAACTCAGAGCTCAGTTTTCTTTATTTTTAAATGCACTAAATTTTGGTAAATTTTTGAACAGTTTTACAATTTAAGGCAATGCAAACGTTTTTTCTTTAATCGAATTGTTTAATAATTTTAAGGTAATCCTGGATGTGCACAATTCAAACAGTAATGAATACCTTCCTCAACGAAAGAACTAGTCACGCATAGGGTGCATTAGCTCAATCAAGACATATTGTAGGATCTCCTAAAGGCGACTTTTACAGCTTTCGCTTTCAAACAAAGCAAGGAGCAAGGTTCCGCCTCATTTTTAAATAAGTACGACGTCCTCCAAAAAGAATACGCCCAATAGAAACATCACACGTTAAGGTGAGTTCATTCTGTCAATCACCCAGACTAATACTGCGGATAGATATGCTTTAAATTTCAAAAATCTGGTAATGTATCGGTCAGGAAATATTCTGGCATAGCTGGAATTTTGAATGTTTTGCTGTACGTCACTCGGAACTAAATTTTCTCGGACAAAATCACTTTTACCAGTCAACTTAGGCTGCTCAAGTAGCAGATTTTGATGGCAACCAAATCAGTCGCTAGTATGTTATTTTAATAAGATATTCACTTGACGCAAGGTCTCATATAAACTCATTATGGACACCCTCATCATTGGTAAACGTGTAATTGACAAAGTAAAATTTTGATGTAAGCGATTAAATCTGTAAACCAACCCTACTCACGATCTATACTTTCGAGTCGTCGAATTTCAGGCGTAACTCAGCATTTGATTAATTTTGAGCGAACTGAGCAGGTAGCTGAGAGGTGACCAACAAAAGTTAACAGTGCAATAAAATTTGTAAATTTTTGACTTTCTTTCGGACAACAAACATCATATTGATTGCGTTCTGCTGAATCCGCCGTAAGACTTAGTGTCATTTTCACAGAAACCTAGTTTACTTACTTGAAAACCCCTGACGACCGACGGATCAGTTTCACTATGACTGATATTCTCACTTTGTCACTGAGGTACTTAGAATGATGTGGAAATAAATAGCTATCCTGCTTTTTCATATTTGGTAACTGTAGGAAGCAGGAGCGAACTAGTAGAAACTTTCACATAGACTTTTGTAGTGGTTTTCCCTAACCCCGAAACGAAGCTATATACTCCAGCTCACGTTGGTACACAGCTGCGCCACCACCCAAATTTCAACTCTGAACACGGTTTTACGAGGCTGTCGCTTTGGCCACTCTGTCACAAACTTCAAAGTGGGCAAGAAAAAATTATAACGTGCAAGTGCATAGCGACAGTTGTTTGTGAGTAAGGATGGATTTACCTTATCGCCTCGCGAGTAAACTAAGCAACTCCCCTGTTAATTTCAATCGACCACTCCATGACTATGACTCCTCCTCAACCTAACACGCTAGAAATCACTGAATTCGCTGATAGACATTAAGTTCGGCTGTTTCGTGGCCTCGGTGTCTTCATGTCCAGACCTGCTGGTTTCCCTATCGTAACACATTCTTCCTGTGAATAACAATTATCCCGCAACCGCTGATGTTCATCCACTAGAAAATGTTTTCTGTTCATCCCGTTCCAATGTTACTTAAAGACATCTTTCTATTGAGTTCATATGGAGTGAGAACACATACACACTGTGTTCCCTCTGCATCGTGGGGTAAATAAACAAATCTTTCACGCCCAGAGTTTTACGTTGGGACATCCCTAGAGAATGTGGATGCACTATGTAGTCTTTGCACTCACGTTTGTGTGGTCTGGCTATTGTGGCCGTTAAATTCAGTTGGGTACGATTTACAGAACAAAACGGCAAATACCAAAGAATATCCCAAATCTTACAGCTGTGGGCTCCTAGACTGTACCGTGTTGCAACAGCATAAGAGGGCCATGAAATCAGTTTGTATTAGTACATCCTCAGTTTGGCAAGACTGTATAAAACCACAGGTTATTCACAGTCAAACTCTCATTTCAACGTTCAGGAAATGTGGCTGATTGGATTCACAAAGAGAAGCATTGTTAAGACCGTTAGCTAATAACACGCTGAGCTGTTTCAAATGATCAGTACCCAATGTAATACCACATTAAGCTGTTGCAAGTTGAAGGTAAACAAAGTTTTGGTGTGATAGTAAAACCATATCAAGATTATAGAAGATTGGGATGTATACAGACTGCTATCACATACACTAGAGTTTCACGAAAATAAGACAGAAAAACAAAGGGACACTGGAAAAATATACACAAATATGTAACATTTCTGTCATGCCCAATGTAAAGTCAGTGGCACAGTGATCAAGGTGGTTACCTCGTAAAAGCATAGCTGCAGTTTTAGTTTCTGAAAACGGCAAAAATATGCACAAATGACCAGCTAAAACAAAAGCGAAATAATAGTCTAGTGCTTATTTTCGAAATGACCTGATCGAAAAGTTTACAAAAGTGAGACAGCCATCATAAACTGTGAGTGATGCTCAATCGAAATCCCATAACACTTACCAGTAAAAATGTACTTATTGACATGGATAAAGGCAAAAATGATGAGAAATCAATAAAATGAATGAGTGTTACAAGCGGCAAGCACAGGAAATCATGCCATGCTGTTTTGGTTTTGGTGAATCCAGCATCATAGTTTTGTCATTGTCAAAAATGCCTACCCTTAGACTTATCCAGGTTGACAGTTGAACATATAGAAGTTCACTGTTCATTTCAGAGGGAAGCTATTCTGCACCAAGAACTATTCACGGTTATGCCTGTCATCATTATAAACTTTATGATGTGTATTTCGTGCTCCCTAGGTTTGAGGTGTTTCGCCCTCATAAGGAATTCGTCCACTTTGACGTCAAACAGTTATGTTATGTAAAAATTTCATACACGGAAAATTAAACCACTCTGATCTTTCTTTACAGTCTATTTTCATAAAGTCCAAATAAGATTCGATAAGACAGCACGAAACTTTGCATACTGCCATCTTATCTGTTTGAAGTTTGGGATTACAATTTCGGAAGCGATGATGGAGATGATGTTCCTAACACAAAGATTTATGAAGTGCTAAAAGTGTTTCAATAACGTACGCTACTGTTTTCTTGCGTATCAATAAGACCTGGTTTGTTGTCTGGGGCATTGTCAGTAGGCATTTGAACCGCCGACAACCTGTACCCCTACATCCGTGATATCGTTTACTCAGCATATCCCCATCTAACGATCTACGATCCAGTGGAAAAACCTGTCTGTTTACCGAACACCAAAAACAATGTCAATTGTGAAGCCTTCATCTATGAACCACCTAATAGTGAACATTGTGTACCAAGCGAGATATGGTCGAGTGGTTGATATCAAACCAGTCCGGACGTTTCTGTCATTCGATACCGATCTTCTCGATGATTGCTGCCATGACCGCTTACTTCAACTAATACCACATACGCACGGGGTTATCATTACAAGACTGTCTTTCAGATGAGCGGCAATTGCGCGTTGAAAAATAGTTCTCGTTCTCAAGTTCTTCAGTCAGTTGACATCCAACCTCTGCCGTTGTACGAAGGATCTGCAATAAACAGACTTGCAAACACGGGCGAACAATTTGGTCCTGACCAGCCTATGCGGTGTTCGTTAGTCAACGCCACGCATCACTCGCCTAGTACGCACTTCACCAGTGTCGCGATGCACAGCCGCATAGCCACGTAATCAAGTAAATGATGGTGACCACTTAGTAGGTGAGTCCACGTCGTGATTTCGGTCGTATCCAGCTAGAATCGGGTGTTTGTTACAATCGACTCATAAGTAGCACACAGATGGAACAGACGATCACCACTCTCGTTCACTGAACTGTGGGTTCCGAAAACTCCCGACCAGACTGTTGAGTCGCGCCCAACTCGAATGTTCAAGTTATCCAGAAACAAACAGTCGATCACTCGCGTGCGCCAACTGGACTGTTATGGACAGCTGATCATAGAACTGGTCCTTTGTTTCATCAGTGTGACACATAGCTGGAAAATGAACACTAATAAATGTGGCATACTTACGTCGGCCGATTCGTGGGCGCATGGACATGATTCGAGGGCTGATGTCGTGCGGTTCGTCTGTGATCAAAGTATTGATGCAATCAGTGGCTGCGAAATAGTCGCCATGTTCCCGAACTTCATTTGTCGAGTAACCTATGCGGTAGAAGATGTACCCAGCACCTGCTTCTCGGAGCTTACCTTGATCTGTAAGCTTTATCTCACACAGGGATGCCACATCGATTCCATACAAGCTCAGATGCATATAGATCAGTGCGGTTTGACGTTCTGGCCGTTCTGTGGAATTGCGTCGATCCAGCAGCGTGCGCATATTCCACATCCTGACGACAACGTCTTGCGTTCATGCGCAGAATTCATAGTAACACAGTGAGTTTCCGCTCTGGAAATTTGACCTGTCGGACTGAAATAGACAGGGTTTCCCTGGGGGACCCTACTTACAGCCTCTGATTCAAAAGCCTGACCTTCAGGCAACAGGGCGATGAGTTTTCTCCAGGGACCCTACTCGGACCCAACGACTCGAGGTTCTGACAGTGAAAGACTGACCCAGTTTGAAGGCGCAGTAAATTAGCCGTTGGCTGCTCATTACCATTACTACCACGCGCAGTAGATGTAGGGTTAGCTACATCGAGTTTTTGAGAAGTTGTCATTTTCTGGATCGTACAAAGTAATACGCCAGAAGTCACGGTTAACTGTTGGACGTTGGGAGCTCCTCTGTTTGAAAGCACCTTCCTTGTCCCCTTCTACCTTAAGTGGATGTCAGCAGTACTGCAGCTATAAACGTAATTTTTCACTGGAGACAGTAATTCGTGCTTAAACACCTCTACACATTCAGCAGTGTAACACACAAGCCTATAAGCTTAGCTGCTTTTTATAAGGATGCCATCACCCATTGTGGCCCATCTGACATGAGTTAACCTGGAAGGACCGGTGTCCAAGTCAACACAGCCCATTAGGTCAAAACAGCACACAAGAGTTACCGCTAGGTCAAGACAGCAGAAAAGGTCAAGAGATAAAACTCGTACACTGATGTACGCGAACAAGCGTATTAGCCCTAACTGTCAGTGAGTACTGTAGATCCAATGTCACAACAAGTACGTTCATACAGCTAAAGAGATGCGAGTTCTGTGACAGGTGTTACCTTGGAGTTCGAGGGTTAGGGTCCGCTGGTCGCTGTTCTTTCGCTATATTATACGTAACTTTTGTAGTGGCTAGAACTATGTCTAAACTCGATGGATTCACTAGGTTGGTATTACAAATTTGGATGGAGGGTGTTTGAGTGTTTCGTTTCTCTGGAAAATGAATCGTAGAGGAATCGACGATACGTGTGAAAATAAACGTAGCTGTATTATCTGAGTTAAAAAAAGAAAAGCTGATCAAAACAAACTTCAGAAGCGGAGCTACAGTCGATGGAAGCAATAGTATTGAGGAGAGAATTTCAAATTTCACAAATGCGAACAGTGTGCCTAACTTGCTGAAGCTATAGTTTTAGCATGCCCCCTTAATCTAACCTTCGTGGCAGGGTGAAATATGGCTATAAATCAGTAGATTGTGTATGCGAGAATCGTGACAGTGAAAACAAATCACACCGCAGTGTCTGACACTTGGATGTGTACATTTTACACTTTTTTTCATGAGAATAGATGTATTTCTAGCGTGGCTAACGTGGCCATTCTTTCTCAAGTTTGGGGTGCCAGATAAATGTATGACTGTCTAGACGAAGTTGAATCCAGCTGCTATAAACATGTTTAATTTACTAGGGGCGAAGCGCTCCGAAGTACCGCTTGAGTAGTGTAAGATTCTGTTAACTTTCTTGGCATTCGGTGACCTAGGAGAAGTTATCACTGAATACAAACTGAAGTATTACAACATTGCTATGGTGTGTAGTGTTGGGTGTGTGGCTAAATTGTATAACTTTCATATTCTCGATAGTTGAGTCAAGAAGGCTAATGTGCGACCAGGCACCGAATGGTTAAACAGTTGTGCAGAAGGGAAGGATCTTCTGGAATTCTGATGCTAGGGTAGAACTTGATAGTAAATGCAACTGACAATACAGAAAAGGAAACTGAAGTGGATTTTATCGCCTACATTGATGTGAAAAGAAACAGTTCAAAGGGGTGAATAGGAATTGATTTTCAGACGCTAACAGCGATCAATGAGGCGGAAGTATAACCGTTTAACAGGATTCCTTTGCAATCCAAGGCTGTGTAACTTATCGAACAACATGGCGTAGTTTACGTAATCGAACACCTCGATAGAACCCAGGTGCTATGGCCGACTTACTGCCTCCAAAGTTCACTTGCCGACAGAAGGCTGTTAGGCAGGGATGCTGTTCACGCAATTAGTGACCGGTGTTATCAAGAAAGTTATCCACAGATGAATGGCTAAAAGTGACGTCATATGTAAGCGTTTTCAGCACTCTGAGTGTGCTATGAAAAGCAGCGATTTACCTGTAATTGTTAACAAGTTTACGATTACCACTCTTCCATATGGTGGTTAGGTTAACCAGTTCGCAACAGTCGGAAAATGTACCCTGTTCGAGCGACCTAGTAAACATGCTCAGAGAGCTAGAGAGTAGTTTGGCATCTTAAAGTGAAACCAGAAGATGGATTCCATTTGGTTCAGGAGAGTTATCTCAGGGATTACGCAGCTTGTTTGTTATAGTCAGTGCACACATCAAGTGCGGGCTTATCATTCGGAAAAATGACGGTTGGAATCATACTGAATGCCATAAAAGATTATGTAATGATACCACTTTCATAGGCACTCAGCACACTGTTGAATTTAACTTTGGAATTTGTAAGGCCCAACGGACCTATCAGCTGAGGAACACCCGTTTTCGAATTATGAGTGGAGAAAAACAAACAGAACAAGCTTACGCCATCGGAGAATAATTGGTCCATAAGTTATTGCTTATAGCTGAAGCAGTCTTCTAGTATGAGTGCCGTACGTCAACTTCGGCTTCAAGAGTGGCACTCGTAATCAGATTGGGTTGCAGACTGTACAGGTGCTAGTCTGAAAGGGAACCTTTTGCAGCTTGACTATAGACAGGGATGTGATACCTTCGACAACTATGGCGTGGGCTTTAGAAATGGTCAGGCATAGATCACCAACAAAACGGGATATACCGGCGCTTCTCCTACCTCCGATAAGGTACAAATGAACCGCTAACTTGAAAACGGAACCCGCGGTAACCTTTGAGGACTGTGTAACTACAACAATCAATACTTTCTACTACTTACTTGTAGCTATTTAATTTAGTAATCTGCACCGTTTTATTCCATAAAGAATTAAGGTTGTTTAGGAAGCCTTATTTTTATTTGCAGACACACCTAATTTTCAAATTGAACACAACCCATATTCGACCACACTCCTCACATTCAGGTAGGCCCCATTGGCCAATCCACTGCATGACAAAGCACTAGGCTCGAGTTTCACTCTTATTAGAACTCATCAGCAGTGCAAATATTTGTCGGAGCCGGAATGTATACTTCGACTCCTGTTTGTGTGTGTATGTGTGACAGAATGTAAGTGGTTTCCAAGTTGAAGTAACCCAACTCCGCGAAATTCAATGCACCAAATTTTACTTAGCGAGGGATGAGGGCCACTTGTCATTGGGAGTACGTGTCTATTAACAAATGGGTCATGAATAAAATACTGAAGAAATTCTATTAACTTATACTCTCACCTGACTAATTCGGTTACATTCTTACATAATAATACAGTTTATAATGTAAAAGTTAAATGAAATTACATTTGAAATAATTTATTACTTACTGGTTTGCCCAACATCAACCTGGTTTACTTCGCCGTAGATTATGAAACCATCAACATGCTTTCAATGCATACAGAGTTGAATCGCTATCATCGTAACAGGCATGAGCCTAACCAAAAAATACTGTGGCTCTAGTCGCCGTTCACCTCAACAGTGACGTGAAATATCCTAGAAGAAAACGTTACTAAGAAGGTTGAAAATTAGTAAAAGAAGACTAGGCGGAAGAACTAGAAATGGTATGGATACAGGCACGCCATTGATTACGATATACCGCCATCTCGGATAGCGTCTTTATCCTGTGGTTTAAGTGATCACGAGGACCCCATCCAGGCAGGCGACACCTACTCACTTTGCTCAATGGAGCAGTCAGGGAAAGGTGAACCACTCTATAGGCGGAGAAACGTCGCAAGTCGGACTTTATTTTCATTGTCAGCAACCATGCCGGTTGACAACACGTTCCTGAAAGTGGCAGTTTGCTCGTCTACTTATCACTGCAAGCCACGGTTAGGTAACATGAACCAAAGTGAGCTATCCAGGATATGATAACAACAATCAAGTTATCATAGCACCTTACACAAGATATGGCATTCTGTTTATTTTGCCATTCAGGAGTGAAATTCCTCGTACCAGATGACCAGTCTTGTTCCGCCATTCACTGGTCCATTGAACTGTCACACCTTTTTCATAGCTGTGATTGACTGGTCGTCAACATCTGCTCGGTGCCCTTGTCTTCTTTGACGAATCAAAACGGTGACTCGGTCAGACTGCGACTTTTTGGTACGAACCGATAATTGAATTCACACAGCTTCCGATATTCCATTACGTGTTCAATGAATTCCACTACAGACTAAGAATCAATTCCGTAAAATGTTGCGTATATTATACCGAACAAAATGGGAGTTTGTATTCTTTTGACTGACTGCGTATAATTAAAACATTTGCATTGTATTGACCTCAGATGAAGTAAACTTCCTCCGCAGTTATTTTCTTCTATGTCGTTGGGGCCCATCACGTGATGCCGAATGTTACGTTTACTCTTTAAAATGTAGCTTCTTCTAGTAATTCGAAATTAACCACCGAGTTTTAAGCAATGTTGTCCTCGCATGGATTTGGAGAACGCGCAATTAGTTAAGTGAGATTTATGTTGGAACAATATTTCTTTATTTTTGTCGGTTGCGTACATCGAATGATAGACAATTCAATGTAGAAATGGATGCACACAAGCAAAACATTGCGGTCTGCCTAGTCATTACTCACTTCCATACGTGTTTATTTGGAACCCCGTTGCGTACATAAATATAGATGCTCGAAGGAACAATGTGGAAGGACAAACGAGAGTGTACCGCTTTTCTGTGAGTGAACAAACTACCCGAATTTCAACACACATCAATCAGCCAACAAGTTTCGCGAACAGAATACTAATTCCTACAGCCAGATTAGCAAACTAAGACAAAAGCAATAAGAGTACAACAAAAATAGGAGGAACAGTCGAGCACCAACTGGAATAAAGGAATAGTTAGTGGAATAACAACAGTTCTACTCGAATCATATTTTGGGGACTACAAAGTTAACTCTGGGTGTATTGCGGTTCGTTTCTGGAAGCATGCGGACAGTTTTTACGATGCACTTTTGGCGCCATAGAATAACCTAAAACGCGTCCATCCATAGACTGACAAACAACACGGGTAGCCTCCTTCGGGTCTACTCTGTGAGTGAAAGTAACCAGATGCTTTGTTTGGGCAATCCTAGACCACCTCTATGTAAAGGCCATTCACTGACTGCAGTATGTCAACCGTACGGTGAGCGTATTTTGTTAAACGTGCGCCGGTAATGAGCCGTATCTTCAAATGTAACTTAATGTTCATCAGTTGATTAGATAAAGAATCCACCTTTTGCATCTAGAACATGTGTTACTGAAAACCTACGGCATCGCCAAGTATATCAATGGTCAGTGAAGGTTCTCTCACTATAAGCCGACGAGAAGGACAGGGCTTAAAACAAAATGGGATTACTTTTATTGGAGTTAACATTGTGAAAAGACATTTTTGAGTAAAGATAGAAAACTGTGAACACCTGTAAGAAATAAAAGTGTTTTAGTATACTTCCTGGAAAGATTAGCGACAATAAATAGCTTACAAAGATTTTCGCAGAGAACGAAAATGAAAAATGAGTCACCGTTCCGCTGCATTTCCTCCAACGCATAAGTGAAATGTCAGGGTCGAAAAAGCAAATTTTCTTCGGGTTGTCTAGGTCAACTTTTACAGACCCAAATTCGTAAAGAAAAATTAAAAGCAATCTGGTATAAGGCCAGAAAGATACAGTGAATTTCGGTGAGGTCATATGCTCACAAAAAGTCACTCATCCCAAATTATTAAGTGAAGTCGCTGGCTAAAGGGGAATTAGGGACGTGATTAGGCAGTGGCGGGATTGGATACAAGGATGTATTCGTCTGAGTAAAGCTGGAAAATATTGCCCGACAGTTCAGCGAATACTCTGTAACTTATGCAGCTTTGTTCAGACACTGTCACGCAGTGAGGTGACGGTAATAGGCAAGTCTACATCCATAGAAAGCGTTCAGATGTCATAACTAACTGACCCACATTGTTTATACGAGTTAGCAGTGTGATAGTATAAAGCGAACACATTTGTATTAAATTATTTCTGGGGCAAATCTACCGGGGTGAGCAGACAAAATCAGCTCTGGCTGAGGCTCACAATACTACGCCAGGAGAATGCTAGAGAAACCGAAATAGTCAGACCTTTTACGATTACAGTACATAGCAAAAGTCAATTTGGGTTACGAATAGATTTTATGTAAAATATCCAAAATTGACGTTATGAATTTTTATTCAACAATTACCAAGTAAATAATGTGTGTTATGAAGATTTAAAATCCAGTGATTGTCATACTACAGTGAATAAAAACAGGTGAACCAAAATTTTTGTTAATGAAGTAGACAAAGATTCAATTGAACAGTTTCATGGATCAGTAAGTGAAAATCCGTGTTGTATAGACTAATCAACGGATGCTTCAGTGGCCGATTCGTGCCCACTCACAATTGTTGCTTCGTTCGAACTCATTAGCTTTGTCGGCAAACACGGAAACAACGAGAAAACATACTTTCTAACTTGAGAACTGAAGTAAAGTAAAACAACAGTATTGAAAACTTCTATCAAAAAATATAAGTTCCAACTCAAATCAGCTATGTTGTAGGCTAATCGGACATCCTTGTTCACATCACCGTTTCGAGACAACGCGTACGCGACCAGATAAGCGATAGTTTGGGGCATAGAGAAAACCAGATAGACGGCTGACAAGAAGAACATCAAAACAGAAGAGCGAAAATGTGTTCGATCCAGCTTGCTGACGGTGGTTCCCCTGTGATTGATGATCAGGTATTGCCGAATGCGTAGCATAAAGGACAAATTGATCAAACCGACCAAAATCGGTTGAATGACTGAAGAATTGGACAACATAGCTTGATAATATTCCATCCAGAGACAATCAGGTGCAAACCAACAGATCAGCTTACCTCCAACTGTGTGCAATGTCACCAGAACGGCCACAGGAACCATCATCAAAACACTGAGACAAACTGTAAACACAGAAGCATACCAACCGTAGAGTTTGGGAACGTGACTAAATTTCAGAGGATAGAATATGGCCAGAAATCTGTCGATGCTTGCAAGTAATAGAAAATTACATGCCATTGTCGTGGTGGATGAATAAGCAAAGCGATGTAACGAACACACAGCGTCCGAGGTGTAGAAGGAGAAGAAATAGCTTCTTCCATTCGTGGCGTAAGGGATCCCTTTGGCTGGGAGTATCCAAAGCCATGCAAAGAAGATATTTGTACCAGCATTGGCGCTGAACATGAATACTATGTAGATGAGCTGTCTATTCAAGTGACGAGCATGGAGCAGAAGAGCAACGACAACCAAGATTGTGCCGAATAAACCGATAGAGCATACAACAGGAGTGATGTATGCAGACCAAACCCCAAGCACTGTTGTCGTGACACACTTCGAATAGGTAGCTCCGGGCAATCCCAGTCTCAGAGCTTCACATTCAATCAGCAGATCCCAAGGGCTGTCAACGTGGGGCCAGTCGAGGATACTGTTGTTATTCTGAGCTAACGATGACATGTTTGAAGCGGATTAAATGAATCGAAGTTTTAAGTAGTTACAGCAATTGTATTCCCATACGTCGTTCATATACATTCCGCCGAAGTCACCGATTGGTCATCTTTTAATACGTGTGACTGAATTGGTTCAGAGAATTTACGCCCAAAGTCACAACCGTAACTCACCGCGTTTTATAAACCTTTCTCGTTTTTGCTGCATTTTTCAAGATATACATGGAAAAAATCATTCGGCTTATAACCATGGCAACTTCTGCGATTGCGAGTAGTTCGGCAACCCACTCGAAGCTGCCAGTTTTTTTCGTGGTAAGAAAGCACTAATTCGTGAGGCGTGAGAAAGATTATGTTGTACAAAAGCCCACGCTAGCGTTGAAAAGATAATATTTTCGGTTTATACGTCTTAGTTGCCAAGGGTTTCGTCTATCAAAAAATGATTTCAATCATCTTACCTCAACAAGGGTAAATCATCAAAAACCATAATCCACTGTAAACCAACAACCTCCTCCGATACCAAATTTTGACTCAACACACCTCAAGTGTACAAGAAACATGTAATTGTCTCCTCACTAACCAAAGAAGTGAAAGTAATTTGCACCAGTGCAATTTACGAGCAAAAGATTACCTGTTTGATTGCAATGTTCTAAGGCAATAAGTTTCCAAAGCCGATCAAACAATCAAGAAACGATCATCGATGTAACTGCGGTTTGAATACGCCGTTCAACGGATGTGTCTGAGGCAATCAGGAGAATGTAATGTTTCGCCAAGCTGGTATCTTCTTTCGACTAGATGACACCTCATAAAGCCGCATGAGGAAGGCGAAAACAGTTGGTCTAATCACATGGTCACATTAACCCTGTCTTTAAGATAAACCACACAAAACTAGGCTAGATAGCTTAGTTACGCATCCAGTCAACTGAAAGTGAGAATTGCGGCTAAAAAAACGCGAGCATTCAACCGAGAGAAGCATCACACTTAAAATTGCTGTCATTAGGCCGCCACATCGCACTCACCAGCTGAAGATAAGAAAATAAATTTTGACAACATCCGCATCCTACAATGGGGTTTGACGTCATGTCGAACGGACTCAATTAGCACCCATGCCGTCTGCAATGGTGATATCATCCTCTTGTCTGCTTGAATTGGTTTGACCAAAACAGCGGCATTAATATTAAACAGGTCATCCTGTTCACTTCTCTGGTTGACCTCAGAAACACGTTGTATTGTATCCGTTTGCAGATTAGCTTGTCAGAGTGACCGAAGTCAAGGAACGCTTGAACATAACCGTCACCACAAGTGATTCCCACGGTACTGTTAGTAGTTCCATTCACACACCCGGAGGAATAAGACCAATGTGCATGTGAGTGAAAGATTTCGGAGTCCAGCCAGCCTATGCTGGTTAGACGGGATCGCTCAGATTATTAGCTTTGAAGTTGAAGGAAACAACCCGTTTGAAGTACTGTTGAGCAACTACACTCGTTTATGGAACCAGTGACGATATACCATGGATCGTTTCTACATTGTGCTCAAAGAAGCTTATCAACTCGGACGACATGTGTGGATATTACATCAGCTTTGTTAAACAGTTTCGATATGTACTTGTTTACCTACTTTTTAACGTTTATGACATCAAAAGAGACAAACTTCTCGAGAAAGTTTGTTTCATGCCTTGTGATTTAACTTAGTTATTTAACATACAGCTACAATTAATAGATATAACGTCGCCTCACACGAGAATGGCGTGTTCGGTTTTCCCTTCATGTTCAACTGTCTTAACTTCCGGACTACGCAATATAACTTTCGTTTGAAATTTTATCGTCTAACCCAGTGGTATCCGTACGCAATTTTTCACCCTGGCATTGGCTTTCCTTTATGGTCTACAACTTGGATTGACTCCCATATGAAAGTAACTGATTGAGTTTCAGTTTTCTGTTGTTACAAAGTTTGTTGTCTTCTACGTTCAATTTGTCAACTGTGCTTCATAATCCACATGATTACTCATCTTATGTAAACAAGCTACTTGTGAGATTGAATTATCCATATACACGTATTCATGTGTATACCTTTTCTCTTGTTCATACCGTCTGTAAGTCTGATTCTGGTTTAAGCCACCGTTCATTACTGTTGTAGTGAGGGGCCGATTGAGTGTATACTTCTGATACAATGTCCTACTGGCTCAAGTTTGACAGTACCAAAGTTAATGATCGTAAAGGTGGACTGATTTCCGACCGATTTTCCAAGCAGTGTCTATTCGGCGGAAGAAACTGAAGTAAACGGATTCTGAGCGCACATCCTTGTTAAATTTAAGGTCATAACTTTTTCATAGTTATTCATTTTTAACCAAGTTGATCGACATAAACATTTAATTAAAGTCAGAACCCACTTTTTGGATGGCGCGCAGTGATTGCTTGTCCTTTAAAATGTCTTATTTGATTTAGTTTGCATTGAAGTTTCATCACGGTTGGCAGTAAATCGGTATACAATGTCAAGGTCGACATTCACCTTTTCAGACACACAAAAGCACTTATTATGCATCTTATGTCAAGGTTTGTCTCCGGCAATAGCCAACATCATACTTTTATTCATCGTTCTTTATAGTGACTCCTGCCTCATTTTCTTAGCTACATTATGTGGTTTGGTAGATTTTCTAAGATCCAAAATAGACATGCACTCGCGAACATCCCGACCTAACCGGCATAGTTACTGAGTATCACGAACAAACACGAGTTGATAACTATAGCGACCTTGTTTGTTCAAAAAATGTTCAGGCTTATGCTTAGGGTACATTGTAGCAGCTCGTGTGTTCTATGCAAGATAATATATCAGACTAACTAGAATATCTTGACGTTCTCCGATTTAAGATGACGCACCCATACAACGGTAAGCTATGTACACTTGTTAAATGTTTCACATACGGGTATCTGTTTATTTGTTGAGTGCAGCTCGGGTAATATCATGAATATATGTAGAAGATGAACACCGAGTGGTGGGTATTTATTTTGACGTCTCAGATTCATACTTGAGTCAGTAGTCAAAAAATGCATATCAGACATCGTATATATATATATATATATATATATATATATATATGCATAAATCATACCAACAACATTGCTCTACCTAGTTTCTGTCCGCAAAACACGCAAACCATGCTGAGCAGAATAAATGATATTGTGGTGGCTTATCACACCGGAGATGCGAGTATTCCGACACTCGGCGGAATATCTCATCGCGGGAGAGGTACGTCCAAAAGCCCACGACGAGCGGAACGCGGACAGCATGGGCGACCGGTGAGTTATCGCTCAACTGGATCTGACCAACGGGCAAGACATAGCAGGCAAAATACGATGGACGACCAGATCAGGGGCGGGATTATTCCAACACTCGAAGGAATATCTCGACACCATCGTAGAATACTGTCAGAGTCCTCAGTGGATAGATGGAGGACAACAGGAGCGACTAGACCAGCCACCGCTCAACGAAATCGGACCAACGGACGAAGAATGGCAGGCGGAAAACTCCCCGATAGAAGGTGTCGATCACACACATAAACCGGATAGAGGTGCACACGACGTGGGTGAGGAAACCGGGGGTTTGTGGGCTAGAATTCTGACTCATAAACGCGAGCAATCGCGTAACATGGTAACTAGCGTGTTGGACAATACAGATTGTGCTTTATTGGAAGCCTTTTCGCTATAACATTCCCGGTCAACATGTCATAAAATTTGCACATTCTAGGTGTCAGTATAATGCTGCTTCATTTGGTTGGCTCTGACCATGTCTTTGTCACTGCAGCGAGGCCAGTAAAAGTTGTTGATTGCCACATTTATATGGATAATATCACTTCGTCAGCTTGTATTACTGTCGACGGGGTGTCCATAAGAGTAACGGAAGCATATGATGCATTTATGGTGTGGCGAATCTTTCCTTGCATCGACAAACGTCAGGGTTTGCGACGCGCACATGTCCTCACTTCTGCCCTAGGCTTCAAGGACTTGTCTTATGCATGCTGAATATACATCTGAGCACTCAGCATTCCACCACCAATATCTCCTTCAGTTGTCCAGTATTACAACAGGATTGTTTAAACAACGCGACAGACTTCTTTTACTTTGGAAATGTGGAAATTCGCAAATGTCAACCGAGATGCTGATAATGCACAGGCTTTGTTGGTTGGGTCATGTGCTCCGTATGTCTGCTGTGCAGTCATCACACCGTGCACTGTTCAATGTGGCTGCTAAGTATCGGAAGAAAACGCAAGACGGCCAGGCTATGACCTGGTCATGAGCTACGAAAGCCTTTATCGTCATGTTGAGCAAGGTTGGTAGGTGTCGTCTGACTGGTTAAGAGTTTCGTGACCATACACAGCACTGGTTGAAAACAATCCTTGGCGTAGCTTCGTGTCGCAGTCAATGGGGAGCCTGTAGCCACAAACTTGTTGACTGTTTCGTTTCACGACGCGCAATTGTTTGTTTGTTTGCTTGCTTTCTCTTCTTTTTCCCTGCTGTACACTCATCGGTATTTATTACTTTCACATACTCCTGTGCTATTATCATTGATGTCCGTGTCACAGGTTCCACATATACTACTCGCAAGCGAACGTGGTGCTGGTGATACCACAAGAAATTGAGGCCATCGTCAAAATCGAGTTGTTTAGTTACTTCGGACACAATAGACGAAACAATTATCAAGTCGTTGCTTTACGTTATTTTGACGATAAATCCTTGTTACATTTGTTTCAGGCTCGTTGTACTTCCCTATATCGTCTGTTTATCTGTCTAATAACTGGGCCCCGTCATATCAAACTTTGTACTCCATTTTTTCATGCTTGAGCAGGAAGTGAGCTCTTCAAGCTGGAACCTCCAAAAATAGGGACAAATCAGCAAATCGTCATATGATTATTTTGCGTCGTGTGTCAACCGTGAGCAAACTCCCTCCATTGTTTACGGCAGTTGTTATTGAGCATTCGGGGTATGTGGTCTGCGGGAGGGCTACCAATCAATGGGGAAATTCTGCACACCAGACGGAACTGGTTGTCATTTAAAGGATGGCTCTTACTAGGGGATTACTGCGCCCACGCTCACCCAGCGTCCCGCTGGCTGTTTGGTCATACTAGGCCAGCGGTTGCAACGCAATCAACTAATCGAGGTTTGCGGGTTGGTGTCCCTGTCAGCTGAATTACTCATGGCACCAGACATCAGGAAGTGTACAGCACGAAGTGGTTCATGTGTGATAGCTCTGAGGAGTTGGTTGCTATTTCTAACCTGTGGACTTTGCTTTAAAGACTACCTTTCAGGTTCAGGTGAAGCCGGGACTTTAGGAGTATCGTTCGCGACTGCTGTTGTGGGTTAAGGTCGTTGAAGATGAACCACGAGTTGGCTAACAGCAGACAAAGTTTTACCCAAGAATCCAACTATATATCAGCCAAACGACGTCCACGCGTTCAGTACAAGGTAACCCGTTGTACTGTTTATAAGCTAAAAACAGAAGTGGAGTAGAACGACGAAGGCCATATGTGAAGCTACTGAAGTAGAAGCGACTTACAGTCTACATCCGTGGAAATGCCCAAAGAAGCTGACGACAAGCAAGGAGTGTATAGCTGGAGTATTACTGAATGAGAAGGTTACAATCGACGTAAGCGGTGTTCATCTCATACCTGCAAGATCCCATGCTTTTTTTACTAATAATTCATGATGGGGCGAGTTTTGAAAGTATTAAAAGAGAGTAAACTACAATTCTAGATCACCAGCCTTGCGCTTAGTTCTCCGACGGACTGTATAAACTCTAGAGGAGGACTTCAGCAGTTGAGAACACTCCGGAAGAAGCAAGACCCCGTTCTAATGAAGTCCGACTGATAGACTTGAAGACATATCTAGCATCTTGCGGGCATGAACATTCCGAAGAAATCAGAATCAGTGCAGCGATTTTTGTACCGTATATGATTGTGGATCCCCGGGGTTGCTGATAAAATAGTAAATATGTATGGCGATTGTCACTAAAGCCATCTCTGATTACTGTTGTTTTAGTACATGATTGGTAATCAGCTGTACAATTGCGCTTGAAAGATAAGTTACCTGCTTTGCTTAGTTTGCTTCTTATTTATAATGCGTCGAATCTAGCTTTGGTGTTGAGCTAGGTTAACTACTTCATTTCTGTATTCCTGGAACCATCACACTATATGTTTAGTCTCTCATACTACTACGATTATGACGGACCGTTCGAGTTGCGCACGATTTACGTGATTCAGTAATACTTCGTACTACACTGAACGCGGTGGGTTTGTCTGGCGCTCTCACAAGTGCCACAAGAAGCTTGCATAATATACCACTCGCCAGCATCCCGAAAGCTCGGCGAACCAACTTCAGCACACGGAAGTCCGTTGTCACTTGTTTTTGGAGACTGTAACGCCGAGGTTCACTTACTGACGCTGCAAGCAACACCGTCTTTTCTAGCACACGTTTAACCTGTAGCGGTTGTGGCTGTCATCACCGTCTCTACAATGTGATCCACGTTTGGTGTTCCTACTGCTGAGGTATATCAGTCGATTTTCATTTTTTTTGACGATCTTGTAATTTTTTGAAAACTGAGTAGAGTGAACAGTTGTATCCTCCAACCAGCAATATGCTTGCCCAGGCAATGTTAAGGTGGTAGCCGGTCTGCTATCTGACAGTAACTTTGAAACTGTCGACCAGCTGTGGTGACCATGCATCCAATCATCGACCGTCTTGCTAAGGCCTTTCTAACCACCCGAGGTGGTGGTGAGATATACTGAGTTTCACTAAAATGCTCAACGTACAGGTTTGATGGCTCAGGTGTTAGTCTATAGGTCAGGCTGGCACTGGCTGTCACATAACGCCTGAGAAACCTAGAACACCAGACACCATCGGGTTAGCCAAAAGAAAGCAGGTATGTTTGAGTTAACTGGATGTCCTGGGTTGGCTGGACCTTCTAGTTGGGTTGTTGTTAACACTGGTTTTATCTCATCATTTTGCTCCTCTGTTCGGTGGGTTTTATTCATTTCTTGACGAAATCTGTCGGAAAGTCTAGAAACTGAGTATATATCGTACTGCCTGTCACGTGTAAGCTTGTGTCTAATCCTTGATTCTTTCGGTTCTTGAATCGGCTTCAGGAGGTACTAAATATATCCTTCTAGGCTTCCCTCCCTGGTTTCGACTTATGAGTAATCTGTGTACTCCAGTACACTGTACACGACATGGATGCTGGTTCATCAGTGAATTTGTGTAGTTTGACTTATTGGTAATCTACCTATTTAAAGATTGGTTTGTAGTAACTGGAATATACCGTGCAGGTAGGGACGACCATGATTGGTTCTTACGTAATTGCGTAATTGCGTAATTGAATAAAGCTCTTCATGTTCAGGAAGTCAGACAAAGATATGATTTTCACTCCTATGAGCCCTTCAAAGTTGAGAGATTTGCTAACAAAACAAATTGTTGTAGTGAGCTTACGAAACTCAATACGCTAGCATAACTTTTGACGACATATCCACGGTCAACAACTTGAGTTTGCCACATTTGCAACATACGGCAAGACTAGGGTGTGCGCAACAATCGCTGAGTGTCCGGAAGTGCACTACGGTTCTCATGTAAAGGCTTCCTGGCACACAAGATTCCCCGTTCCTTGATTATGGCAAGGCTTCTTACTATTGGTTGCGTGAATATTAAGGGGAGACTTGTGCATTTATTCCAAATTTCTTGATGTATTCCGCG
>LUCH01003503.1:12530-42747 GCA_013368495.1 Paragonimus heterotremus
TCAGAGGAATGAAATCCACCAATAACCGTGGGTGTTGGGAGACAGTGCTGAAGGAAAATTGCAGAAGCCCCCATTCTCCCTCGGGCGGAGTCAGCTCGGTAAACTGAATACCCGGGGACACTCACTTCACCAGCACTGATGTCACCTGTAAGCCAAGTCTCCGTGAAGGCAAATAAGTGAGTTTGTCTGTCATGAGTTAACTGTCTGATTTCCCGCAACTTATTAAACAAACTCAGACAGTTCGTATACATGCACTTAATATCTGCTTCCACACTTGACTTCTCGAGAGAAAAGAGAGAGGAGAATGTGGGGAAGAGTTTGGGAAAGAAGGCCAAGAATTGAGAAAGGTAGTGGTTTTGGGTTCGGCATGTACTGCCGAGCGGTTCTGATAGCCCTCCTTTGAGGCTGTGGCCGTGTCGTCACTGCTTGCGCATACGTCAGCGTCCCTACGGGACGCTTGACCAGCACTTTCTGTGTCGCAACTTGCGACCCCTGTACAATTGCAAAATTCCGCCTTCTCGGGGGGTATCTGAGAGATTTCACGCATGGAAAATTTGACTTCTTTGTCTGCCGGGTGCAGGGTTTGAAGGGAGCAGTGTGCATGGTTCTACGGAGCCACTGATAGCAGTGGTGTTGAGCGGGTGAACGCGAGCGACGTGCAGGATAGTGAATTTAGGAGGGTTGGTTAACACCGGTGTTCCAGTGGTTGTCGGTTTTTGGGTTCTTTCGGAATGTGTGTCAAGTTGGAATGCTGGCGTATGTTTGACTGGTAGATGGACAGACTCTTACCTTGTCTGATTACGCTACCGTGCAGACAGGTTGAAATCTAGACGTTCCATTCGGTTCAATATAGTCACAGTTAATTACATGCTGTTGTTTGATAGTTGACCCCTCGACAGGAACCGCACTTACGTTGAGCGGGTCAATGGAACTCTCAAGATCCACTGCTAGATCAATCACATTAGCAAGTACATTACCTCTGTTATGTCGTTGGTGTTTTCAGCAGTATCACTGCACTCCCAGGTGTGATGCAGCAAGACGAAGCTACACGATCCGCTGGACCCGATTCATCATCATTGGACACCATCGTACCTAGTTTGAATGAGCCCTGGGCTAAGTGCTTGAAGACGACAGCGTCGCACAATATGCGATTTTGGCAGCCCCTTTCAAGTTGTGTTCTGTCCTGCATAATTATCACCTGTTCAAGGAAGGCTTTGGATCGGATAAGGTCCTGACATTACAATAACTGTCTCGCAATCGTTTCGCCCTAGAATTTGAGTAAAAGCGGGCAGCAGACCTTCTAATTCCTTTTACGAAGACGAATGCAGGTGTATGATGTTCTATCAATATTAGTAGTCCGCAAGGGTTGCTTTTTAATGCCATCAAAGTGGAGCCTATCTAGCATAGTGAATATGATGGCATTATATCGTCAACACATCCTTTTCGTCATTTCTGTTGCAAACGTGTTGAGGAACATGCCTGCGCCCTCTATATTACCCATTTTGGAACTTACAGATATTTCGGTGATGTAAGATAGGGAGACTGGATTCTCCCTTAGAGAATCAAAACACAGCATACCTCGCTTTTAGTTGGGCAGGCTTAGCTTTTAGCTAAGATGGCCTACCGAATGGATCCGCGAATACTTCATCTAATGGGGTAGAAGAGTTCTTAGTTCGAGAGGCACTGGCGGGAACCACAGGCTTACCTTCTCCCTTTTCAGACACAGCTTCTCTGGAAGAGCCCGCGCTAATTCTAGATCTGGAGCCTTTGCATTTCAGGACTATCAATATCGACTTTGGAGCCAGAACGAGTGGTTTTGAAACCACCCTATCTTGTTTGGCGACCGACTCTGGTCATCCTAATATGTAATATGATAATATTTTTGGACAGAAGTGAGCGCAGAGAGCGTAAGCGGACTGTACAGGCATAATTGTCAAAAATAGCAATTTTAAGTGAAATTTCAAGTTATATATCCACGCGGTAATTACTTTCCATCTTCGAATCGCTGAGCTTAACGCTGGGTAGGCGTGCAGAAAAATCCGGAGACATTTCGGGATCGGCCAGGGTTGATTCCAGGTTGGATAGAGTAATACCCGAGTCGGCCAGTCACGCTGGCGGTATATTTCTTACATTCCTCACTATCTGCTCCGACTACTAGAGCAATTCGAATTCAACGTACCCCGACTGATACTGCCTGCACCCATTGATCCGTGGGTTTCACCGACTTCTGTCACAGTCGATGTTTTTCAGCAGACCGGTACGGAGATGGAAAAGGGACGCTCAACACTGACCACAAGACGGACGTACTTCCGTTAGAGTCTTCTACGTGTCCGCTGAATACGCAGAAATTAGCTGTAAACCGATAAGTGTTGCGACAGAAACAATGTAGCCGCACATTTCAGATTAAAAAGTGGTACAATTAAGTCTGAAGATTACCAATAGGCGGCATTCACTTCCGTATAATTTGAAGGCGTTTCCCAATCCAGGATGCTGCAAGCAACAGACGAGTTGAACACAGAGAAGCCCGAAAGAAAACAGCCCTCAGAGAATGAGAAAAGGAGAGGGCAGGAAGAGAAGAAACGACGAAAAACGCGGAAAGAGTGGTAACAGGATCCTATAAGAATTATTTTTTGAAAAGAAAGGTGTTAACATGTGAGGTTATAACACCAGTCGACGAAACTTGTAAAAGACCCCGAAAATCAACTCCCCATGAACGTCGCATTCTAATCCTACGTGGTATTTTAATTCAGACGTTGACTGCGATGCATGTCCACTGCATGTCAATGTTCTGCGTTGGAAGTTGTCAACACTCAAAGTTAACATAAATCAATTTCAGTGCCTGGACAATCAGAAACAGGTAGCCTATTGATGTCAACATGAAAATTCGAACGGTCACTGATTCTAAGCTTGCGTTATCTGTGTACGTTTTGTTGGCATTCAAGGAATCCACTGTGCACCTATCAGCCCTAGAGGAGTGTCATCTTCGAGCACGTTCTAAGAGTGTTGTATGCAGTTCCCGGATCTAACCGCAAGTAAGGTAATAAGCAGCATCAGATCAACGGCCCAGAGGGAACTTGTTCAAACAGGGCATACTGCCACTCCATCCAAAATAGATGAAAATGTTACCGTTGTATTTACTATAAAGTCCGAATGGTATATTGTTTACGAAACCCACACAAATTATGCCGCGCGTCGCCTTAACAAATGGGATTAGACAAGTGTCCTCCAGTATTTGGCCACCTCTGTTCTCTGTAATTTAAAGTGAATACAGTGAAGAGAATGTCTAACAGTTATCACTAGCGGAACACCTTCATTCTTCAAGGTGTGAATGCAAATGTCGGAGGAAAAATCAGTAGAGCGGAAACCGTATTACACGTTCCAGGCGTACTCAATGAGGTATGATGGTACCACGGTATGACCTTCGTGCAGAACCCTTGGTACAACAGGTGTACACTAACCAGAATGTTTCAAGGAATGTGAAGGCCAACATATCAAAATTCAAACCACTGCCTTACATAACTGGAATATCCACCGCAAAAATTGCGGTCTTCAGTATATTTCCATTGAAGTAACACAAGTGCGTTATATCCTGCTTACATCCGAGATGATAGGGCACGTGATTAACCATAAGCACCTGTAAAACGTCAAGAAAAAAACAACACAGAAAGCAATCAACCTAGAAGCACGTGATACTGACATAACTCCGGGTTATCGAACTAGCCTTGATAAACAAACTTGCACCGACGTGCACCTCACGCGCTCACCCACCGTTCTGCTGCATTAGCGTTTCGCCCTATCAAATGCCGGCTCATAAATCGAACTCGCCTGTCAACAATATCATCTTTGTTTACTCATTGCGTTACTCCCAATCGGCATCTTCGTTTCGCTCGGTCCTACAAACTGGTGAACCCGCTTATACTATATACTATCGTATATAGATTTCAGTGAAGTTTGTTTCCCGTCCTATTACGTTTCCAATGCGCCTAGTGTATAAGTAAACTTTTCACATTACATTTCGTTTAAAAACAATCAGTCATTATGGGCGCTTAAGCGGTCAAGCCGGAATTTTTATCTTCTTTATCGATGACCCCGTTAACAATCCCTTCCTCTGGGGATCTTGGCGAAGAGTTGTGATTCATTTTGTTGGAAATAGATTTGCGTAAGTTTTTCCAACGTGTACCTCGTTTTTCCTGGGATGGGCTGAAGTTTGATAGCGATGTCCCACTAGACTGGGCAACCGATCTCTGGCAGTCTGCCAAACACGTCATTCTTGAACGGACAACCACCTGGTAAAAGAAACCCGGAGCAACTGTTCCACCGGTTACAGCTGCGCAACAAGAAGCTGACAGTCGTTCTTCTGGACACGTAGTAGGCAATGGATAAATCTCAGTTACTGGAGTCTCACTTGCAGGATTCGTGGATGCGACGACTTTCTGAATGTACTCGGGTTGCAGTACGTATTGCCATCACATCGGCAGGGTGACCTTGTAGATTCAGTCGGTGCAGTGCACGAACGTCTTCCACGCACAGCGCATTTGCCATAAGCTGGGCAGCCAATCACTCGAAACAATTCTGCGGACAGTTTGCTGACCACAAAGGACGCCGGAATAGCAGTCATGCTCTAAACCCTTAAAGCCCTGAATACACCTGATCGGAATCAAACCCTGAGACAGCCCATTTGCGATGTGGACCGACGAACATTCGTGCCGGCATACAGCCTTCCAGGTCACCATTCAGAATCCTCTAGACACGTGTCCATTCGCCCTCTGGACCAGAGATAAGGGATCTTTGTTGATGTCATGAGATTAACAGCAAGAACGCTAGAAAACGCCAATCACAGTGTGGCTGTCGGAGTAGCAAACATTTAAGCTAGTAGGCCAACGCGTTTCAGCGTCGACAGCCGCAGGCCGGGCAAAAGTCAGTCGTCTTTTCTCCGTCAAAGATTCAACCTCCAAAATGACATTCTTAGCCCATACAGGAGCGGGGGTTAGTGTGATCCCGCATTCCTCAGCGGATCCGCGATTAGACTCGGGCGCTAAATTCCAAGCTATTAACAGTACGCACATCAGAACGTTCGGCGGTCGACTACTGAATTTAGACTTTGGTCTTCTGCGATAGTTTCGGTGGGCTTTCGTTGCGGCAGAAACATTTCCCCTGTTATTGGTAGCGATTTTTTCCGACATTCCGTTTTACTAGTTGACGCATCTCGGTCGCATCTGGCTGATACCCTGATGAAACTGAGTGCCAGGGATAGACCGTCACACACGAATGTGATCATTTCAGTGCTATCTGACACCGTAGTTTGCGAGACTTATGGGAGGCTCTTATTCGAATTTCTTCAACCGAAGCCAACTGCTTATCAACTAACTGCCTCAACAACTGATGTGCCGCATCACGTTGTCATATGAGGGTCGTCAGTTGACAGTTGGTCACATTGCTCATCTTCCGAAAGGCTAAAAATTGCCTTAGCTGAGTTTATCATATGCTCCACTTTAGCGCTATTCGTCCGTCTAATAACCTACGGACGTCTCTGTTGCAATTAGTGCCGAAATAATCGCTTTACAGCTAGTGATCATGCGGTGACTACCGGTCATTGAACAACACAACCACTTCCGACATGAATCCAATTTCTCACATTCAGGCGTTGACGGTAAGCCTATTGAGGAAGCAAATATTACTGATGAGTAGTCATTGATTCCGTTAATTTGAAGCTGGACATCGCCCAAAATTGATCACAACTGTCGCAGTCCCATAGACTTTCCGGTCGGCCACCTTGGAACAAAAGCTCTGGAGTCAAGCTTCGCTGTCACTTTAGCTCGCCAGTAGTGCATATCCTTGCCACTGCCGAGACTAGAACCACGACCACGCTGCTCATGAGGCAACCGTGTTTACCACTGCGCCAGAGACCTCCTATTGGGCACGACCGAATTATCATACGTGAACGCTCAGTCACCTTCGTTTGTGAGTAGTGACCAGGTTGCCCGATCGTCTCGATAGGAGACAGTTACTGTTTATTAGTTCTAATGGTTAACCCCGAGATTAAGTTTCCTCAGACAGGTCGGAGTCTCCGATCTCATTAAACCTGCTGGGAAATATTTTAGAACACTGATGAGTAGTCGGAGATTTGGTTAATTTCAAGGTGAGGGTGACTGGGTGTTCACGTACAATAATTCCGTCTTGCCTAATATGAAGTCAATGACACAGATGTAAACATGGTTGCTCCTTGAACAGTGTGACCTAAGTTCTGGTCCCGGCAGTGAAAAGGATACGCAATATTGACGAGCTGTATCGAAAGCAGAGCTCGAGCCTTGAACTTTTGTTCGATGGCGGCCGACCGGAAAGTTTATGGGATTGTGACAGCTGCGATCAACCGTGAGTGATGTTCAATTCTGAAGCCACTATTCACAAAATTGACTCAGCATGCGCGTATAACCAGACTTCTGTGGGCCCAGAGGACACCTCGAAAACAACGACTTCGACACCATTTATACCTTTTGAATTTTTACGCGTGCTGTTTGGTCTTAATAACGCTGTCTGGACTTTTCAAAGTTTTATTCACGAAGTGCGACATGAAATGGACGGTATTTTCCTCATCATGGGAGGAAAATTACGTACGCTTACATCTACCGTTCGCTCGTTTGCTACCCCATAGCTGACAGTACACCCAGCTAACTGCTCAGCTGTAATACCCCGAGCAAGCTTCTTAGTTCATAGCACCACTGTTATATCGTTATCTATCTGTTCCTTTGGAGCTAACTTTGGATACAGCAGACAAGGCCATAAGGACAGTTCTGCAACCACAACGTCGTGAAGACTGGCGCTTACCCCTTATCTTCTCTAAGTGTCTACAGCCAAATTAGTCCTGGTATAGTGCTTCCAAAGATGAACCGCTAGCGGTATACCTTGATATCTGTCATTTTGATGATACTGTCAGCATATGCCTTGTGCTCGAGGTCCAACATATACTGCCACCGACAATTCTGACACCTGGTTGACAGCTCTTAGTTCACGCCTGATATCCCCCATATTTGAGGTACTTCGAATTTAGTCACTGTCGCCCTATCGCTCACCAGTGTTACAATTAGCATTACAGACAACTCAGTCTATCAGGCAGCGATCGACACACCACAGGTCAGCGACCTGGAAATGTAATAACTCTGTCGGTTCAGTTCCTCAGACTAGAACGCGTCCTTATGCATGGTAGTCTGTGACACATCACGAAATATCCCTCGCACAGTTATTCCTTTAGCTTTCTACCGCCAAATTTGTGGTACGCCGCACAGCATTTCTCACCGTGAAGGACCGTCAACGATCAAGATGGCCACCGAGCGTCGCGTCCAGTGCACTGTCACTCGTGACACTCTCACACGAGCCAGATCGTACGTACACTGCCAACTGTCTCAATTTCATCGTCAGGCGCGTGCCTGACTGACGGATACTGTAGCCTCTGACGAGCATTTCCACCATGTGCCTGTTGACCTGGTCGGACTCCTGCCACCCACTAATCGGTGTGCGTATATCTCAGCATGCGTAGACAGGTTTGCGCGTTGGCCAAAGGCGATACCAATTAAAAATTGCTGGTCAAAAACAGTCACATGATCACTTCTTGGAAAGTTGTGCAACCCAGTTTGGTTTTCCCGCCGTAGTGACCACCGACCGTGGGTCACATTTTGACTCAGCTTTCACATCACTTTCAAGGGGACTAGAATATATTTAAAGTTCTACCGCAGCTCATAACCCAGCAGCAAGCGGATCTGTTCAACGTTTCCACTGACAGCCGAAAAATTCTCTATCCCCTAGCGGTAACTGTTCGTGGCATGGGGTTGAACCTTTGGTCTTGCTAGACATCTGAAAAATCTTGAAAGTCGAGCTACATACCATCACACTCAGTTTGTCTATGGGCATTTGTTACGTTTATCTGGAGGGGCGGCTGATTCACGCGCAACGAGAACACCGAAATCCGCAGATTACGGTTATCGGTTATTCCAACACATGAGGTGACTCCGACTGACTCCACCAGGGGAATAGGCGAGGCTAGCCTACATCAATCCTAATTTATGAGCTTGTTCCCACATTTTGATTCCTGCTATTACTCCTCAACGATCTTTGCCGTCACCGTATATATGTCTGTTCTGCGTACTTACTCATGATGGAACGTTATGACACTTTCGCGCCCGGTCGCAAAAGTAAACGAGTGGCTATGTTTGTCGACAGACTGGAGCCAGCCTTTATCGAGGTACCTGATGCGGACACTGATGTCCAACGAGCAACATCCCCCTGGCTAATATTTTGCCAAAAGTTAGCATACGTTTAACTGTGGCTACGACTGTACCGGCATAGACGGTGTAAAGGCTCCAGGATAGACTCAGTCGAGAGTTGCGGAAAGCTGTCCCATTCGCCGACCACTTGGAAGTCAAATATAGTCTTCTTCGCCACACATTCCCGCACGGATAATTTTAACTGACTTCGTCTATAGTTCAATCTATCAACATGTGTCTGGCTAAAGAAGGGTGTATTATCTTTTTGATCACGATGGAAGAGGATGTCCGGTGAGATAGTCATCTCCCAGTAATAAGCACCGTACAATTCAAGCACTGCGAAATGACTGTTCATCATCTACGTGGGGCGCTGACTTTGTACATTGTGAGGGATGCACAAACTTAGAATTCTGCGTGGACCATCTAAGATGGACGTGGTCAGGGCTACGACCCTACTGGGTAGCCTGTAACTTGCCCATCTCCAGCCCTTCTGCCTACCCCTGTTCCTCATATTTCTGAACCCCTCACCTACAATCACTTTCAACCGTTTTTCATCCTCCTTTCATTGACCGTAGACGCGAGCTGCGTGGTGGTAGTAAACTAAAGCATTTACGTTCTTGTCAACGGTTCCGGCTAACTGAAACACTATTACATTCTCGAAGTCAGTATTGCCTTTGTCCTCTAGGGGGGAGTGCTGCAAAGATCTCATTTATTCCATGTTGACTGGGTTAGAGTTCCAATTGTCTTTTGTGCACCTTTTTCTGCGAAGGCCCGTGCCTACTTGAACATTTGCTTGAAAGAGTAGTAATACCGACATGTATCTCCACGCACTTACCTACTGTTCTACTGGATTACCGTTTCATCTTATTGCTCGCCCGTTCATAGTCGGCGATTCGGCGATTGATAAAAGAATTTGAGCCAGAGACCCAAAATACCCGGATCCAGTCGGTAGTTTCCGTCATGCTCAAGCATGCATCGGTTGACCTGAATGGCAGCCATTGAAAACAGGGTGTATCATTACTCTCGGTGATTATAATCAGTACTAAGGACGGAGTAATATTGTAACGCACCATGTTGCCGTGTTGTTGGCGCCATTTCGTTTTTCGATTGAGTAAGTCCTGTACACCTCTAAATGGCCCTTTGGCTCATTCTTGTTTCTTTTGTCTCCTTTTACAGGACTACGGTTGGAACCCTGACTTCTAAAGAACGCTGCCCCACGGTGCCTGCAAGTTGGTCAAAGTTGGTTTACGAGTGTAGCGGGTAGACCAATCCAGAACGTCCGGCTCGCCTGTCACAATACCGCTCGCATAAGAATGTTTTAAACAAATGAGAATCAGGCAATGTTTTAAAGCAAACCCTGGAAACGTTCTCAACGACTTCAGGGGGGAGGCTATTACAATTGTTGGTAGTCCTACGAGAACAGAACTGCTGCATGAGGAAGGTCCGAGGACGAAGTCTGAAAAGCTTATCGGCTAGAAAGTTACTTATTACCGGTGGATGATAACGCCAATATATATACATTACATATGTGGCAGCGTACCATATAGAAACGGTAAACAAAACTGCACAACGAAATGTTGGAACACATCAAAAGTCCTGATAGCATTGTAGAAATGATTGTCATAAATCCCGGATTAAACTAGTATGACAGTAATCTTTGAAGTGTAGTTCTTTTGTTGGGTAAGGCTACACAAATTTCGGAGACAAAATTCTCTCGGTGCAACCGCGTACCGCCTAGCTCGTGGTCCCACATAAAAGCGCGATGTCTTGTTTCTGGGCGGTTTCAAACCTCGTCTTCTGCACACACGTGTAGGAGAGCCAGATGGCGTTCTGTTTTAAGGGTGTTCATGATCAGTGACAGCCTCGAACTACGAACGCGACAATGTGTGCACCTGGGATGATGCGAGACATATGCAGGCTTTCTGTTATGTACTCGCTGGCTGTCATCATCTGCTAGGATGAAAATTTGTTCCACTGGACTTATCCAAAAGGAGTGTGTGGGTATCCTCTCACCGTGGAGTTGATAAAATTCGCTTCCATGAAAATCAACAATTTCAAGTTGAGGCTTGCATGCAACATTCATTAGGCCCGTGACTAGTTTGGGAGCTGTTGTTTGGACAAGCTTAACGCGTAGTATGTCATTTTCGGGCCGACAAACACCACAATATCAGCGTACTCGAGTGGTGGTCCTATGTACGCTTGAAACACTTTCTTGACCATGCTGGGGAAGTGCGCTTAATCATCATGAGAGCGGCGAATCCCTTCTTTGCAGCCATCTTATGGTGATAGAAGAAGGATAAGTCACACGTTAACCAGATGCTTAGGTCTTCCTTCAGAACCATTTTCATGATACCTACTTTGCTGAATGCAACGTGAATCACAAACGCATTGCCAAATTCTCCGCAGAGTGACGTATGTGAGAACTTATTGTCATTTAGTGAGGACTTCAGATGTCCGATCAACGTTTAATCACGTCAAAATCAATCTGAATGCACCATGATCAGCGGCATTCTAGATTTTTGGGTCGTCGGCATAGAGAATGGCGTCGCTGAAAATGTTGTCCGCGAAGTCGTTGATGTAAATAATAGATAACGGATGACCTAGCACAGACCTTTGAGGAGTTCCTGCAGAAATGAAAGAGAGAATAAAGATCAGATCCGGCTTCAACTTCAGATGTTTCATTATCAAAAATGAGGTAGTCCAGCAAAGGACCTCTTCTTGAATACCGCACGCTTCCAGTGTGTTTTTCAGGGGGTCGTGTGGGACACGGTCGAGAGCTTCGGTAAAGTCATAGAAGATTGCATCTGAGTTGGGGCCATTGTCTTTGGCCTCCGTCAGACTATCCATGAAAATAGGCATATCAGTTATGCCTGACCGGTTGAGAAGGAAACCACGCTGGGTAGAACAATAAAGACGGTTTTATTAGGAGTCATTGAGGACGATGCTCTTTAATAAGCGCTGAATTATCTTGCATGGAATACCGATGAAGCTGATTGGCCGATAGCTAGCTAGAGAGTGCCCGTCGCCCGATTTGAAGATGCACTGGGGGAAATGCCAGTCTGGAGTGTCTGTTTAGACAGCTTGTGAAGGGATTCTGCAAGACTGGCGGCTACTTTGAGAATTTTGAGATGAATTTTGTCAGGACCCGTTATACTACGTGAAGTTACCTTGTACAAAATGTCTTCATCATCTGACACAGAAAAATCCGTGGTGAGAAGTTGTTGCCGGAAGTCCTGCAGCGGCAGGATACCGTACCAGTTCGACAGTTCGGAGTTGTAGAATACCGGGTAGCACTTGAAAAAATCGGCCATAACACGGGAGTCAGACGAATTCCCCCTGTCGTGCAGTCGCAGAGAATGAGCCAAGGGTTCGTTCTTTCTTGGTCGTCACATATGATTGATTGGGAATACTCTGTTCGCGCGGGCTCTGAGCAGGATCTTTTTCGTGCAAGTCTAATGTGTTCCCGGGCCTCCCGTCTGCACCTATTTCGAAAGGTGTGGAAAACACGCGAGCCCTCTAAGTGTCCCGTTAGCCTGTGTTCCGCGAATAACTGAGAACGGTCTTCAAGGAATCTGTTTTATACCCATGCGTACATGTGTTGTATAATGTTATCAGCGCCAGAAGTTGTAACACTTCAAGTTCACTGGCCTCATCAGAGACGGGAATCGGCAGCTGGCCTCTTCACCTCTCAGATTCACCTGAGTGTGCTGCAGGTTTGACGTCAGCCAGGGCGCCGCTTTACCCCTGACTGGTCGCGCGGGCACCACAATAAAATTAGCGGGGAAATAACCTGCGGCTGCGAATGCGGAGCTCTTCCTAGTTCCTTATCCCTTCTTATCTCCTCCATGGGTAGTAGAATGGACGAAAGTCAATAAACATAATCTAAATCCAAGTTGGAACTGAAGTCATTGAATGAGTATACAGCACTTGCGTTTCATGGCGTTGTAATCACCAAAAGGTCAGTTACCTTGTCGACTACATACATGGAGAGGGTTTGGACGAAACGTCGGTGAATGAAGAGTTTTCATATGGGGTCTGTCTACAACATTTTCAATGGAGCTAGACAAGTCATTCTTAGTTTCTTAGTTCTCCCCGGACGCCACAAGCCTCGCACTCATAAGCAGGCTGCGTGCTAAGACAACCAAAACCCATTGGGTCTTTTGGTGACCCTGCCGGCCACGCTGAGCCTCGAAACAGTAGTAGGAAAGACAGTGGCTTCGAAGTCCTTCAATTCCATCTTGAAAGACGTGACTTTTAGACGCTCTCGACAAGATGGGTTGAGACGCGATCAGCGGGCTTAATCGAAGTCACAACTCATGGCAGAACGGAAGCTAAAACTGCAGACAAAAGTCGTATTTTCTACTGCCGAAGTGTCCACTGAGGTTTCTGTGCCTGTAGCAGGAACGGGAACACTGTTTTTGTAATGGACATTTCAACGGTGGACATCTCGAACACAGGCACAAGTACTGAAGGCATTAAAACCGGTCAAAAATAACGGGATACCATAAGTTGACCTAGACAACGCTGTTGAGCTTACTTTGATAAGAGAGTGTGCAACTGAGCTAGCACTCGTCAGGATATGCAAGTGGCAGACTAACGTGATTTATTACTCAAGGTCATGAACATCTAATACATTTTATTATATATATGTGCGTCTTCATGGAGGAATATCGGACCCTATTCTATCCAGCTTAATAATACAGCAGCTTTAGTTTTACTGTAGTATTATTATTATCCAAAATACCACCGTTCCCCTCCACCCATGACCGATTGGTGGTCGCAGAGTGAAAGATGAGATAGGACTGTTGAAAACTACTTGACTATATTTTACACATATAATCGTCTGTTCAAAAAGTAGCAAAATCCTTAATGGCCAAGCTACGAAAAATTACCTTTGACCGAAATGGGGAGATAATAACGTCAAAACCATTTGGAAACATTTTTAAAAATAACAAAGACAGGCCTCCGTTGCGAAGTGTAAGGACTGGTCCTCCCAAATGTAGTGGAAGACGGGGACTGTAGTCTTCTACCCTAATCCCTGTATGGCGTATTAATACACATCGAATCGCTCTAGTGTTGGTGAGTTCATGTGTCGACATTAACTAATCAAGGGTTTTCAACTAATCGATCTATCCTGAAGTGAGTCCCCGATTCTTAATTTGCTTATTATCACGTAGAACTTACGTTTTGGGTTTCGTTAATAAAAAGGACACCTTAGCGGACTGTTGCTCACAAATGGACGAAAAGCCGAAGGAACACTGGAATGGTAGTTGAAGAGTTACCACGCACGTACGCAGACTGCGAACCCTTTTATCGGTGTTTAGGCAATGCGTTGTTGCTTCTCCTGGTATTCCACAACCAGATCGTTACAAAGGTGCTGTACTTACGCAGGAAAGTAACATGCCACTGATGGACCACATGCACATTATTGTCTTTGAGTGAGAATGAATCCGCACTTATGGCCGACCACCTGAGTCTGGTTGTCCTGACTTCATTTTATCAACGGGCTTGCAAGCAAACTGTTCACTGTTTTCTTGATTAGTTACAGTTCATGTGTTTCCTCCATCCTGTGCGTATATACAGGCCTAATATTCTGTTTTTGTAGGTTACGGGTATCATGTAGATGGAGCCTGAGGCCAGGTCCTTATAATCGAGACGCGTGAAGCCACCGCCTACTAACCCACGAAGCTGGACTATCAGGCTGCCAGCCGACAGGTCCTGTAAACTGAAACGAATTAAATGGAAATTATCCACGGTTCACTAACGCGTTGTTCACATGTAGGTAGAAGCAAAGGTTGATCTTTTACTCGAAAACAATGAACATACACCAGAGAACCCAAAACTTACGAATTTCTGTGTATGGTCCCCTTTCTTATTAACAGCGGTTGTTACAGGAGACACCCTTGCAACCCACATGGCACTGCTAGACTTTCTGCCAGTGGACAAAACATACCCAAAGTCGACCTGTGATCTATTCTTAGTTGCGACCTCAGTGGTAGCAGATAAAGTGTTACTGAGGACCGCGGCTTCCAGATGCACTTCCAGACTATACATCCTTTTTGGTATGCGCCTGAAAATCTGCGGCGCCGGCAACTTAGGCAAATACACAATGCTACGCACCGGTCCTACGTGCGAATGAAATGGAAGATCTGGGTAATATCCCAGCAAGTAATGACACACTCGCTAGCTACGTGTTTCAACTACCTTGCTATTTGTTCTCACGGATGGTATCGCTGACATAATTTGATTGCGGGCCTGCGCCTTGTCGTTTGTAAGGTCATCCGCGACCTTGCGAATCTTCAGTCGATTGGCCATTAGTTTGTAGCCGCCCATTTGTCACCGCGTCTTGTTCACGACCCGATTGACGTTTGTTCAGACAGAACACTAGCCACAAGAAGTTTTGCTGAATTGTCACATCGCCACATTCCATTCATGCTTGATAATCACAACACTTCAAGGACGTCAGTACGCTGGTTGAACGTGGTGTTCCAAATGTTCACTGTGTACTTCACCGAAGAATTGAACAGGGAAAACTCTCATGGGATTAGAACCTCTGTACGTTGGGTGATGATTTTGGTTTACTGAATGGATAAAACAAATCATAAGTTTCTACGAACTACCTCTTTCAAAAAGATGTCATCGTTGCAGCATTTTTCAAACATTAGTTTAGCGAATGGATAAATCGTCGAAAAATTCCCATAAGATCAGAAGTAGCGATTTAGCGGACAACCGTTGTCGATACTTTTTTCTCAAGCCAATACAACTGCATGGGTCTCTTCAAAATGTGTCATGAGACAAATTGCAAAAACTAACGGGTTACTTTCGACAAGTGACAGTAAAATAATTACTGGACTTTAAACAGTAACTGGTTGACTCACAGATGAATCATCAGAGACATTTGTTTATCACACCGTCACTTCTGATGCAGTGGAGGTTGCGGAATTATGTGCACATTAGAGGCATATTTGCCTGGTCAAGGTCTCTTTCGAGGTTCTGTTACCCTGGAAAATTGCAGAGGTTATTTCACCTCTCATTCGGAAACTGGCTCCAAACCGTCTGGACTTAATACAGAACACTCATTACCCAACAACGAACCGTACTCAAGATGGCCACAACAGCAAATTTGATATTATACAGGTAGCCGTAGATGTTGAGGCCGATAATCTTGTCGAGTGATGGCACATGCCGAAGCACACTATGTTTGGACTCAAGTAACCCGCTAAACTTGGTGCGGTACTCGACTACGCCATAACATATCGTGCCATATAGTTGGGCACGTAGTTGTTACAGAGATCGAATTTTATCTGCCTACTTGCAGATGCGTTGCTGGGGTTTACAATCTATCCGGCTAACATTTCAATAGATTTCGAGGAGATATCTCTGCAAGCTTGTGTACGCCAAGCAGATTTCGAAGCCCCGGGTATATTCTGATGACCTACGCGTGCACTGAGAAATGAACCCACTAAACATCTAATGGGAGTATTTCTGTTTGTGACTGACTCATTATTTTTGGTCAACTGTCGCCCCAGGTAGAACAACGGAAACGTTTATGTACGTGTATGTGGAAAGCGTGCATCAAGCCATTCACACGGAGTTTTACGTTAACGAATGTCTGTTCTGCTTGTCAGGATGACACTCGGCGACCAACTGTGTTCACATTTTGTCGTCTGCTGTCTGGGAAAGGATTTCGCCCAAGCAAGTGAGTGCCAAACTGCGGCGAATTTTTGACACCGTCGAATGATCTGAGTTCAGTAGAGGCAAGAGAAAAATAAGTGTCAAAACGATGTTGTTCGAGCATGCGGCGATAACGAACTGGAACACCAATGATGTCCAATTTAACGTAGGTTTCGGGCTGCCCGAGGAATCAGCCACGATAGGAGGTATCTGTTCTGTTGTCTCTGGCTTGCGTGATCCTCCTATGTTTGTTCCCAATGGCTGCTTTCGGAGAGGTTGTTATTACAAGACTTGTGCCGCAAAAGGCTGGGGTTAGACGACCCACTCAATTCAAAAAGATTAACAGGACTTGTTAAAATATTTACAACAGTTGGACAAAACAGCAAATCCCAGATGTGTGAGACACGATGAGCCTGCGGGCAGTAACTTTGAGTTGCATGTATATTGCAGCGCACCTGAAGGGGGATACGGTGCAACCGCTGATGTTTGCTCACGTGAGGACAGTATGTTGTGTTGATTTCGTGCGCTGCCTGTTTCTATAGCTCGGGTGGTGCCCTTCAGGTCAGCGTCCTCTCTTCGACTTTTGTTGACCGAAGTCAGGATTTTTTTTTTCGAGGAGGTGAATATTTGTGCAGGTTAAACAATCCTGTTGCGCACACGTTAAAAAGGTCTCTTTACATTTCAGCACGTTCGCTACACATCAGTTATCATATCTTCGATGCCTCTGGTGTACGGCACCGTGGGTATGAACAGTCATGTGATAATTCCGCATACGCGGCGTTACTTGGAGTAAGGAACGAGCGGTATGAAAAAAAGTGGATGCGTGATCCAGAATTTGTCAAACAAAGGCCGGACTTATGGACAGGCACGTATAAACCCAATGAACCAGCAGGAGGTGTTGAGTTGTAAAAGGCCATATTATAGCCTACTACTGTATAAACAAGGTTCTACTAGATTACTGTCGATTCGTTGTGGGTATCCTAATGGGCATAAACCGCTGAGCCATATTGCTTGGGTGAATCCGTTCATGCCTTTTTGGATTTTGCTGAAGTCTAATGACAAATGTGGCCTCAAGGAAGGTAGACCTTTTGACCCCTAAGACATTGCAAAAACCGAGGTGGACGTAGTGTTGCCGGTAAAACTGAAAGCTTTCCATCGTGAAAGACGAACTATTTTCAACTCTGCTCATGAGAAACGGAAGGCAATCAGGCCGAGCCGCCGTTGGCGTATGTGCCCCCATTGATGGCCTGTACTGTTCACTGGGTGTATGGAAGACTGCCTACTGGGTATATGGAAGTCGACGTGAAATACCCCGTCGTGTTACCCAGAATACATTCCTTGCCGGACGTTATCAGTCATATCCGTGTCAGGGAAGTTCATGCTGGAAAGGCTTATTTGCTTGCAAAAAGTTGTTCACGGTTTTGAGTTGTATACGGTGCCGCGGCGATTGAAAATGTCGTATGCCGGTGTGCTTTATCAACTTTAGAGTGAAACAACTAGTGGGCAGCTGATAGCCCCATTTCGTTCTATGAAAACACGACCTGGTTTGCGCCTCTTCTCACATATTGATTCCATTACTTTGTTCAGACCGAATTAAGCAGGAACCGTACATTTGAAAATGGATGCGGTTCCGTTGTCATATGCGTGAATTGTAGGGTAGTTCACACAGAAGTAGGACACCCCATGAGCACGGATTTTTCTCCTATAATGCAGATCTCGTCTGTCAAAAGAATTGGAGTACCACTCGTTATTTATTCCTAAAACTGCTCATATTTTGTGAGTGCTAACAGAAGGCTTAGATGTTTGGACCGGGTGCTACATTCGAGTGATGTTGCTGGCAGGCTACTACGAACAGGTGTTACACGATATTCGACTCCATCCTATGGTGACCACGGGGTTGGAGACTGGGAAAGGCTGATAAGTTCTATTGGACGAAGTCTGAATGTGGCTTGCGTAGAGTTGACGCTTGATGATAAGAGTGATGAAAATATTAACTGAATCGGAACGAATACATTATAATCGTCCACTTGTACCGCCAACGTCTGACGGTATGGATTCTGACCCCTTGATATATAATGACCTGTTTTATCTAATAAGCAATATGAGATACAACATTAAAAGAACTCCCAGGAAAATTACGCTGCATGATAAAAATGGGCCAGTAACGTTACATCGGTATTTTGGAAAAGGTGGTCGAGATTGTAGTTTCTGACACTTCGGGGTCGATGTCAGCGGTTAAATCGAGTGTGCAGCACTCAGATAAGCGGTATCTAGCCAGTGACAGCCACTGCAACTTCAAAAATCCGTCGAATTATCGGTTTGATGGACCAGTGTTTATCTGGTTCGTAAGAATTAATCTGTACTGTTTATGTGAAAGCTAAAACGTGGAACTTAAAGCAGGTTGTGTGTCACCTGCAGCTTTTCTATGGCGTTTTGGACGAGGAACTCGGTGAAGAGCGCGATACTAATCTACGCTCATTCTACCTGGTTCGCGTTTTACTGCTGAGAGGTAGGACACTGAACGCCATTACTCAGAGAAGCTGCTATGCACTTCGGCCGCGTCAAAAGTACAGGGTGGGGAACATGAAGAATAGCTTTCATCCGCGACACATCTGAGATCAATACACCAGAAAACTAAGATTGTGTGCATGGAGAACGTTTATCTTCTTCGAGAGGGCATCTTTGTTCACCAGCCACACGTGTCTGATTCGAGCCATGAAACCGAAGGTGTCATTGTTTACAAACAGCCTAACAGTGCTCACTTCATCCGCGAGAAGCTGACGTTAGAAAGGAACTTTGGCGGGCTGTTTATCGCGCGACTAGGTAATTCATTAGAGCATTCCACTCAGATGTTTCTTATTCCTAACTTCTATCTTTCGTTCCTTCGTCTATAGCCTACTTTTATTTTTACGACTTGGCCATGCATAATCGTTCACACATTGTTTCACCGGTATTAAGGTCATTATGTAATTTACTTACTATCTTCTGATGCACTTTACAAGAAGCGGCTTATCAAAGGGACTGGTTAGGTAAATTTGGCAAATTATATTCTGTAACATATATTTATCTTCAAACAGTCCATTTATGCCCTTGTAATGTAGCGCGCAGTCGAAACCAGCAAGCGCGCACAGGTCAAATTTGAATTACAAAAGAGGGCGTGCTGCTGTGTTAATGTCGCTGTTTTAGTTTTCGTTTGTGTAAGTCGAGCTCTTGATTTACTGAGCCCTTTGCTCATACATGTTTCTAGTTGTTTCCTTCTAGAGAATTTGCTGGAAACCCCACTACGGAAAGACGCTGCCCTAAAGGTGACTCGTATGTGTAGGGAACAATCAGACTAGAAAAAGCCGGTGTACGTTCTTTCGACAAACGCTGAGTGAGGCACGTATAACCAACAACGCCAAATATCAAGGCACTGGAAACCGTGGTGCTATTAGCATGAGCAATATGATCAATTCCAAGGGTCAAACCTCAATTCGGTCACGTTCCTGGGATAAGACACAACAGTTGGCCGAAATAGGCTGTCAAGGGTCTAAAAACCACGACAAGTACAAACGCAGGCGACTGACAGGCACTGACGAACCGACAAAGTACGATCGAATCGGCCTAATGTGTGTCTAAATAGCCGGTCTTCTGACGGACCGATTAGTCGGCATCAGTTTCATGGCGGCCCATAAGAAGGGCGTATTCACAGGCGGTGGGGAGGGTGAGACGAGCAGACAACAATTGGTGTGTGGGCAGGTGAATGAGGTTCAATAATTAAGAGAGGCCGGATGGGGCAATTAATAAAATTAGACGCCGGTTGTGAGAATACCAAGAACGGGCGTCAATTTAGGCGGGGTCAAACGGCAGAGTTCAACGGGGTCAATCGAGAGGAACTTTGACTTTCAAAAACGTCCTACAGCCGGCTTGCATTTTAAAATGGCATATTTTCTATGTTGATATTTCTTGCTACAGTTTAAGTGTATGGCCGCTTATTCTGCGCACTTCAGTGCTTGTTAGATATTATCGCATAACTCGATTATATTTTATCTCTTATTCACTGCTCATCATTTCTCACTGAGCCGCTCGAACACGGTTCGATCGCATCACTGATGTCACATTTTTAGCAGGAATAATATTTTATAATGTTCCTCACCCGTTATGAGTCTGTGCTGAACGGCGCATTCCAGCTAACGCAATCTAGGATAAGTTATATGTGATTATCCCAAGCAGGGAGTACTCTATCTTCATACAAAACCCTTTTCATCTCGTCTGTTAAGTTTGTAGGGTACCGATGCATATTTCACAGTTTGGATTTTTCTCATGCTTTCCGATGACTCTCATTTATTTTAAATATAGCCAACGTAACAAGGATTTGACATCGTTATCGTATATAAACGTACATCACGTCTTCACCTCCACCTTCTTTTACCAATTAACTCAATATATTCTGTGAAAAAAACAGTTAAATTTGCCTTTTTCAATGAGCCGAATTTCACATACTGATGGTGGCTGCAAGATAGTTCTGACTTCAAATGGTAGCTCAATCAACCGTTCTTTGAGCTTACCGGGCAACATATTCGTTGCTTTCATCGGAAAGTTTGCTCCAAACGCCACCTGGAAGACAATCGTTGCCAGTGCCCCCTTACCGTTCTGCCACCCGTTGGTGAATTTTGTGTCAAACAGTTTCATTGGCCAAAAGTACAATTTACCTTGATTCGTGTATCCACCATTTATATTTCCGGTGTTCACAACTTATTCATCACTGAGCACAATCCATGTATATGGGTAGGTGGAATAAAGAAATTATTTTGAGAATATTCTGGCCTAACTTCGACTATGCACGATTTAACATTACTGCCTCCTTTCCCTGGACTTACGCGGTCGTATTCCTACATGAGACCTCACAACTTTTTTCACTGAAAACACAACTAAGTGGTTAATTGTTGTTGATGAGACAACGGGGTTTTCATTTTGTACTGATGCTCAGACCATTCCTTGCCAGCTAGTTTGGTCAAATGATAGAGAGTAGGACAGGAAAACCACATGAATTCCGCCTGCAAATACCGGCCATTGCACACGCGAAGCCGCGATGTGACTGACAGCTTACTTAGAATTAACCACATCCTGTAATAAAGGCTTCCGGTGTGAACGACCAAATGTTAATTGTAACAAAAATCTGCCCTTGATAATTGCAGAGTATATCTGCGCAATTTGTCAAAGAAATACTGATAAACACTGATGATATATCACTGAAACTATCAAGTGATTTGTGTGTGATACACTCAGACGACATTGGAATGACAACTGGCCCCCTAAGTAAGCCACTAGAATTGGTAGAGCGACCCCTAATTTTAGTCGATTTTTTCCGAAATGTGGAACATAAATTCCACCATAGCAAATTGATCAGGTCCACTGAGCAACTGGCTTTGGCAGTTAACCTGTGCTGGTACATGTCATGTTCTTAAGGAGTCACCAAAGTTGCTGCACACATCTATTTTCAACGATGTGAAGACACCCCTACTCAACCATCGCTTAACCGCGCCAAAGTTGGATTATATCCCATTAAGTGTGATATAAACGGTAGACCTTAATATCAGATGGCCTAATAAAGTTGTATTTCGCCAACTTTTGTCATCGTGTGATATGTTTACAGAGATGCATAAACACAAGTGAACAATAAGGATAGGATTTAATAAACTGGATAACGAATACGCATTATTGTTTCCAAAAGTTAATTATAATTACCATAGTAGCACAGTGAAGCACTCGGCCACTCTATGTGAGTGTTGTTTCCGGCCGACTCGTCGACACTAAAAAGACTGTTGTCTTGTGCGGTATCTGGAAAGCGTGGTGGTTGATGAAGCCAGCAGTAAGCCATTAACTTAGGTGGAAACGTGTCCCTGAGTCTTAGTCACACCACTTCGTAGTAATTTCCTCTTTGCCGAGTTTTGCCGGTTTTGCTTTCTTGCATGGAAAACGTACGATGGTGTGTGAAAATGGCCTTCTGTTAAGCCGCCTTTTAACATTTATCGTTTAATTGTACTGGTTAGCCAGGAATGTCCAGGAGGTAACTGTGAGTCGTCTACGTGCACTACTCTGAGGCAGGTGTCAGTGGATGCTGCGGTTCTGCAACATTCTCCTCACAAGTGACGACAGTGATGTTCAATAACGTATTCGGACAAGTGTTCCTTTGAATTGTCTCCCTGCTTCATACAGAGCGTTATGGAAGACCCTTTTGCAGATGGAAGGTCCGCCACACCTTTTCCGGAGTCTCAAACTTCTGCAGTATCTCCCGCAGGAATAACGAGCAACATCTCAAGTTTGCTGGATACAGGTTAGTGAATACTTCACCAGGCACTGACGCAGTCATCACTCCTGACAACGGTAGCTTTGCTAAGAACAGATAAAACAGGACATTCACGAAAATTGTTTACCGGTGGCCACTGGAGCTAGTTTGTTACTGCCAACCACTGGGTATATGCTGCGGCGATTGAGAGAAGTTGTCTCAATTACCTTTGGATACACGTGTGCCGAAGAGAATTTCAGGGGAGTGTCGTTGTACCTTTATCGAGGGTAGCAAATACATTCGGCTTGAATAAATCTGCCGCACATGCTGAACATGGCTGATGGACTAAAAATTTGGAACTTCTGCGGCTACTACCGTACATACATAGCGTCACCCTTTTCAGTAATTCATTTTTACAACTGTGGCCTGTCCTAGGATAGTTCAAAACCCCACGAAAGCCAGTCTCTGCCGTGGAATTATTCTGCGGTTCATCGAAACCTGTAACTGGACGCCTAGATTGCGTCGTTGAAGATTGAGAACCGTAATGGAAGATGGCTGAGTGTTACCGACCTATAACTGTCATGCGCAAGTAGTTATTGGCTGTTATCGACGACACGCTTGCGCCACCCTTGGTGGGCGAGCATGAAAGCACACTGACTATCACTGTCGAAAATAGTGCACTGCCTCAGAGACCTGTGCTTCTCAAAACTGGTGTTTCCATCAAGCGACTATTGCTGACAAAGAGATATCGACTTCAGCCCCTGACCTCGGCAAATCTGTCAGGTTTGGAAAAACTATACAAAACAAGACGATCTGCTTCTTATTTACTTCTATGCACAAGACTCGCCTTGGAATGGAGAAAGGTTGGATGAATCCATGGGTAGCTGGCTCAACTGAGAGAAAAATCCGTCTGATTTCGCCCTCAAACGAAGCATCTTGACAACAGAACTATTTAAATAAGAGGTTCCATGTTTGTCAAGGTTCCTAGAAAATAGGAGACTACGAAAACTTGATGGCCATGAAATTTTGTTATTTCCTATCGGTCATCGAACCATTGGTGTCAGAACAGACACACAATCGTAACTGCCATGAAAGCCTTATATATTCCTCACTTTGCATCTGATTGCTTTGGTGTACGTATTGTGCGGACTATTCAGAACCCGAGTTGCCCAAAACGTTGATTCAGTTTCCCAGGTTTGTACTGTGCCACATTTTGTGTCTAACTTTTGTCGCACCAGCCTTCTTTACGCAGAGGTTTGGACTCAGAGGCCGCGTGATTTATGTCCGGAGTTCACATTCGAATGGTATATGAAAACTTCACACGGGTTGGTGCGATCCCCGAGTTAGCCCAATTTGCAAATTTTCCCGCGCACAGTGGGATGTATGCGTGTGCATTCACTTAGTGACAATGGATGGTGCATGGCCACCATTCACTCTATTAGCAGTGAATAGGCGGATCGATTTTTACGTTGATACATAATGTTCAGCGGTACGGAGCCTAACAACGCTGTTATTGGGCGGATAACCTGCCCTTATAACTGCGTAGCTGGAAGAAGCGTTTGTATCCAGCATTTTATGATACGCTCCAACAGGTTTGGCAAGATGGCCGCACGCGCTAGATCGTATAGTTTCCAGTGCTTCCAGTTGTATACAGTAGCCCGTAGGGTGCGTTGTGGAGGTATACACTGAAAGAGTTTAGTTTTGCCCATTGAAGCGGAAGTCATATTTTATGTCACTGTGTACACCTAGAGAAGTTTAGAGAATAAACCCTACTTGACATTCCAACATTTCTACCAATGTGTGTTGTATTTCTGGAAATTGGCATTTTTTCCTTCAGATCTGTCAGGATGTAGACTTTGGCGACAAGACTATGGATATTGTACGCAAGTCGTGGGTTACGCAAACAGGATTCGTATGTTGGCCGGAATTAGATTATATGGAACAGCACGGACTTATTCTCGATGGTGTGACAGCCTCCGCTAGTTCAAAACTGTACAAGATGGAATTGCATCGCGCAACGGGCAGTGTCTTTAGTTGTTATCGAAAATTTGAGGATGTGCTGAATCTGCTACTTAGATACCAAGGCATTCCGGAAGAGTCTTCCGCTGTGCTATTCTCTGGATCTACTAACATGATTGAAATTAGGGCCAAACATGAACGGTAGGATGAACTTTAGTTGTACGAAACATGCTGACAAGCCACTGTCCGTTCGGACTTCTCCGAAGAAGTAGGATGGAAGCGTGAACGAACAACGTAGTCTGTTGACATTGATTATTCTTCACCAACAACCCAACTGCAGAATAGTTCAGACGTAACAACACTCCCAGACGGTGAGCCCCTGATATCCTAGAAAACCTGCTCGGCTTCGCCAGTCTCATGGCCTCCATGCGTTATCCTTAACGCTTAGTATGCAGGCCAATTAGCTTCACAATACGGAGTCCACCAGTGCCTCACCAAAATACACATTCCGCACACTAACCGGCCAAGGGAGTAAGGAAACTGAAAGCGAGATCATTTTAGAGTACCTTCACCAGGTGCAGTTGATAACTTTGTCTTACAAGGCATCAAAATGCGTCAATTTCTCATGATAAACTGTCAGGCTGGCTAAGTTTTTAACGAATGCCAGGAGTACATCGGTGTGTGAGTGCACACCCAGTTTCATGAGGACAGCGATGACGGATGCTGTGACAGAAAAAAACATCAACTGGATTACGGGGTATAACAATGCCAGTAGCCTCCCAACCGTTGACGTCTGCCATCGTCGGTATGCACGATAACAGAAGATTACCATTTTTCCAGTGCAGAGCTTGTCATGAAAAAACGTATCGGCATGTTTGGCACGGAGGTGTGGAAGAAAATACCACAGATGGATTCGGAAACCAAGAATTAAGGTGAAGCAACGGACCAAAAAGGTGGTATGTCGGACATCAGCATTATGATTAACAACTCAGGTGGTGAATGTGTCCCGCATTTTGACATCGTATATATACTTGTCTTGAAATCACTACCCTACCAGCCGTCCGAGTTTACCTTCTCGACAACTTAAGGGAAAAAACAAGCATTAAGACCCCCATCCATACTCAACGAATGAAAGTGTGTTTGTTACCAATCCTTAATCCTAAGTCCTTGTCTACTAATAGCAACCCCTTACGTGACGGGTCCTTCAATGCAAGGCTCAATCAGGGTCTCATTATTACCCCCAGAGCTGCTTGTCCAACCTTCAACACCCCTTTCAATGTGAACCTCCCCTACAGTATGAGTGCTCACCTAAATGCAACCCGCAATCTCCTCGCTGATAACCTACATGTCAACATAACCAATCCATTCGACTCTTACGTTTTTTGTTAACACGTGTCTTCTGAACCCCCCTCTACCCAGTCTGCCTCCCATAGCTCCACTACTCCGCCATGCGCTGTTGGCAATTTTCAGAAACTTTCTGTCATGGGCTCAGAAGCAGACGACACTTGGAGAGTCAGTAAGGGGCTGATTATAAACGCATCAGACAAAACGACGCCACAGGAGCCTTTGAATCACAAGGAGTTTTCTGTTTTGAACATAATTGAAGGTCTAAAATTGATGTTTAATAAGGAAGATTCACCAAGATTATTGCTGTTATAGGCACGCTCGCAATCCAGCAAGATGCACGTTTTCGGTCTTTCATCTTCTTATGTACTCTTCTAGCCACCGAAGCTTGGTGTACACCTTAGTCTTCAGACACACAACTACATGTTATAGATTATCATATGTTCCGTAAAAATCGCGATGCAGGATGTGGCGGTGGATGCTTAATCTTTCTGAGAGGGCAATATTCTGCAATCTTACTTAATGAGCTCTGTCTTGATATGATTGACGACTCATTTTGGCCGTCAGTGTCAACTGTATTCAGTGAGTTACTCTTAGGATGCGTCTACAGACCACCTTAAGCCACTCATGACGACATGACTAACCACATTAATGCACTGAATGATGTAATAACCTTGTTTAAGCAGTACAGAATAATTGGAGGATATTTCAACATGACAAATACCCCCTGGACTTCCTTTACGGCCACTGTGAATCAAGGTGAGTTTCTTGTTTCCAAACCAATGATGGTGTCAACATGTTTCAGCACCTACCAGGTTGGACCACGTTTAAGATGTTATTTCTACAATGGCTACTGCCTCTATTACTGTGTCCCTCCTGGAACAGTTTTTAAAAATTGATCACAACGTGGTCAACTTCGTGGTTCATCGAAATGCATCAAAAGTTGACCAGCATTGTTGGCCGCCAAGTTAGTTTTGTCCACTTGAACATAACCAGTGCGTTGTGTAGATCCTTGGAGTTCAGCACGTTTTTTTCGAACCCCAATCTTAGTGCTCTACCCAAAGCACTGAATGAACGCCTCAGGCTTTGCAGGAACATCTCAGCCCCGAAAAGATCAGGATGACCCACGGCGTGTAGTGAATGCAGAAGTCTCACTCTAAAGGACCAAGGTGAACTCAAATGCCTTAAATTACGGCAGCGTAAAACATGTAACTTTTCTGACATTGTGCAAATGCATAAAACGTTATTTGCCGCAGGGTACTAAACCAAAATGCTGTAACTAAATCATGAAAAGCGTGTGCTTAACAAAAAAAGAGAACTCAGAGTTGATACAGTTATTGAGACGCAGGAATTATGCTGGACTCCATTATCTCAGTAAAAGCTCTACAGGACAAAACTCTCATGAATGATCCTGTCACAGTCTTTGAGGGTTTAACCCTCATCTTTTGCTGTTTCTTCAACACTAGAGAAAATATATCGCCTCCACCTCTCCCTGTATATATAAGTAACTTCCTAAGCCATGTTCTTCTTGGTGCAATGAAACCACACACTCTGTTAGTTGTTACCAAACCTCCCAATCGTCCTAGTCTTGACGGTATTCACTCTGCGTTTTTCAAACGCGGAATGAACAACATTCCTCTAATATTGCTTAATGTTCATATGCTTTCTTTAACACTTGGCTCATTTCCGCTCAATGGAAAAATCTATAATTGAGCTCCGCTATAGAAGTGACTCGCGAAAAGACGTTAATAATTATCACCCCATCAACCATACCTCAGTTTGTCCTAAGGTTTTGGGAGGGACAACAAAATGTCATAGTTAAATTCTCAATGAAAATCTTATTAACCACTCCGAGCATGGGATCTTCAGCATAAGTTTACGCACAATGTTTCGGCTGGAAGTTCTTAACCATGCTACAAAATCCGCCGGTTCAGGAAAAGTGGTTATAACTGCGCTGTTGGGCGTGCAAAAGGCTTTTGATTGTATGCCTTATAAGCGTCTCTGAATCAAAATAACATCTTTTGGTATAGGTGATCCAATACTCAGCCGGTTTTCTCCATACGTACCGCAGAGGTTACCAGTTCCCCGGAAATATTGTGTGATTAGAAGGCTAACAAAGAACACTTGTGAGTAAGAATTCCACGTGCGTTCACACTAGCGGCTGCTCCCTCCATTTGAATTAAGCTGTGAACAACACTCTGGTTTGCAGTACGCGTTCCCATTAAGGGTTGCTCCTTTCGAGTGAATTCGCCGTGAAAAACACATGGAAAGGACACATGCGGGAAGTACTAAGAAACTTGCGCTTGCAGAGTTCGAGGTACGTCCTAATTATCACTTTTGATGCCGTTGATTGTCAAGTCGATGGGAATAGTTTTCTGCACCACAATGGATAAGTGATGTTTCAGACATGCAGTAGTGACTAGCTGAAAAATATACCTCCAAGTGATCGACAGACCGCTTAAGTAAATCAGTTTCCATACAGTGTTTTGTACGAGCGCCACGCGGCCCCCATTTAGTCGACAATAATGCGGTCGAGTGAACAGCATTAACTTTTAATGATTCTCGGCGATAAAGCGGGATATAATACCCTTTTTTTACGTCGTCCCATGTACATCGAACTTAGAACTAGCCATACCATAATCTCATTTTCAACCATTTCCAGGAACAACGTCTCGTCGACCAGTATCCACCTGAAATCCTGCAAAAAAGAAAAAAGGTATAAATATGGTATAGACAAGAGAGCAGGAAACGTTGTTGTACACGCTTCACAATCGATTATGTTAACGTTCCTGTTTCCAAGATATCTTTAAATCACCGCAAAGGCGAGCACCCTCAGATTATCAGATGCGGTATTTCACCTAGAAGCTGGTAATAAACGCACTTATAAGCCTGGAAAAGGTAAACCAACGCCAATAATTGCTTTAATTTAGAGAGAATGATGGAAATATTTTCATCAACAAACCAGTATTGTTGACATCTATTCAATGTGTTTCAATTTTCTAATCAACACTGCTTAGTTACAGTTGATGGACTAAGTGTACTTTGCTTGAAATTTTGATTTTAAAATTCCATAAGTACTCAAAAGACAAAGATTTGTGTCGAAGTGACCGTTTTCTCTTTGGAACTATTATCAAGCCTAATCCTTGCGAAAGCGATAGTCACCCAAATATGTTCCCTCGTTCCTAATATCAGACGAGCGATGGCTCACAGTAAAAACTCATTTTTCCTCCCTATTCCTCAAGTGTGCCTTTATAAACCATGTATGCCACCCCGATCTGATTACTGTTGGTGCATATATAGCCACCTGTGGAAGTCTGATAACCTTGCTCTGGAAAGTCTCCAACGTGCATCTGCATCTGCCAGACGCTAACACTAGATCCTCTTTTACTATGATGGCTCGAAGTGAACCTTGCGCCAAGGTTTAACCTAGTTTATGGCAATAAATTCACCATTAATTTCGTGATCCGCTCGCGATACAGCTCAAAGTACGATCTTAGTACTGTAGGGGACTATATCGACACAAAATTGTTAACATCAATAGTCAGTTCAAAATGCAGCCACTAAACAGCTCATTAGAGACGGCCCCGATCTATGTCGAACACGGACACCAAGGGGATGTGACGTGCACACCAGAAAAGCATTTCTAAGTAGAATCAATTCGAACAAGTATTCATTTAGTACAAGAAAACGTGATGCAGACTATAGGTAAAATAATGCAAAATACGAAAATATCTACAACGCCCTATAAAAATGCGGAATGCACTTTGGGGACTTTTAAATACAAAGACGCGTTCAAGTAGTTTCCCACCAAAATATTCTCACGTTTAGAACGAAGTCCCGCATGCAGTTAGAGCGAGTAAAAACATGCGTCGGTTCAAACGAGGCGAGGAAACTTTGCCGATAATATAGAACACCATGTCCATTGTCAAATTCTGCCTGCCCGAGGAAGGCAGCATTGAAAATTAACCTGATAACATCTGGGAAATAACACTCAGCATCAGCAATTTTACTAACCCTACCCTTCGAATGGATTGGGGTCTTCAGCTTCAACATCACCGTAAAATCGATCGTGTACATGGTTAAGTTTAAAACTGAACAAAAAAACATATCTATGGTCAACAATTATAGGTGTCAGTGCACACACATCCGAAAAGAATAACCCAATCATCCTGGCACGCTCCCAGTTCATACCTAATGATAACCAGCGGCGTGTGGTCATGGATCACTGAGCGAAAGCTGTGTGCGGTAAAACTGCCTGGAAAAACGGAAAAAGTACTAAACCTGATTGCCTTACATGATTACATAAAGATTTTGCGTTGCAATGCGCGTTTCTTCTCCTTCTAACAGACTACTTCGCAATCCCTGTGTGCTGGTAAACGTCCTCTTCAATCTATATATTGGCCGCATAAAGAAATGGACCTCAAAATTCGGCAGTAATCGCGCGCTAGAAAAAGCTGTTAGTCGAGCTATTTTACGCGCTATATATCAACTCTTCTGATGCTAACAATTCCACCAGCAAAAATAAAGTTATTTATTATACATGGATGGTTTTGTCAGAAAATTACATACTACACTTCACATGATAATCTTGCATTCTTTTGACGATCGTGATGTTCGTCATTCCATCCTTGTTTTCGTAAATATATGTACCATGCGAGAAGATACTCCACAACTTTTGAAAACTGAGAACCCCGTATTGGCTGGACAATTCGTG
>LUCH01003504.1:0-52158 GCA_013368495.1 Paragonimus heterotremus
CTTCAACACTGATCAAACAAGGCACAGCAATCTCAAAATAATGCAACAAACCTTAACAAAGTCAACAGTGGTCCCATTTATCTTTTCCACCATCCGGGTGGTCAATTAGTAGAACAATTTCCCAGCGAAGACTGTTGACACCTGGAACTTCGATGTGTGCAAAAATGTGTTAGACAAATGTGGGAGCAACCTTTTGCCTACTTTGTACTATTCGAAATACGAATTGCTCGACTGGTCATGGAAACCAGGATCTGTCACCTGTTTTCTTTTATTCCAACTGCTAGACCAACACCGAACGCATTCGCATCGACAAAAAATGCAGTCTGGTCGATCTCCGTATAACGACCGTCAAGCATCAGGATGTCAACAGGAGCTGGCCTTCATCAAACCCTGGATTTAAAATTGAAAATTTCTTGGCCACAACCTATCGATCCAATGCTAAAACAACTGAGCATCAAAGCGGACAAAACTGACTGGATCCGGGTGACTTGTGTCTCCAACATCGAACCTGTGAAGGAGTCGTTCAAATCGCTGAAAGTTTTGTTTTGATAGATCCCTTTGCCTTTAATCAAATTTTATTTCAACACGATTGTAACGGCGCCCTGCTTGATTCTGTCGTGATGACGGCTGTCGCGGGCTTGCCTGCTTTTGATAATGATGAGGACATTATAAATAATTGTACCCCAATTGAAATACCTCCACCGCCCCAACCAGCTCAAGCAGTGGATGCAGCTGGACCGCGGCTAATGATAACCAAGATCGATAGTGAAAATTTTAAATCTTATGGTGGATTCCGGTCATTGGGTCCGTTTCATAAGAACTTTAGCTGTATAATAGGTATGGCGCGTTATACTTTCCCATATTTTTAAGGCCCCAATGGAAGTGGGAAAAGCAATGTGATCGATTCAATGCTTTTCGTCTTCGGTTATCGCGCCACCAAGGTCCGGTCTAAGAAGTTGAGTCAGTTAATCCATCACAGTGAAACTGTGCCGAACGCCAGCAGCTGTATGGTTGCCGTTCACTTTCAGAAAATCATTGAGCATGGTCCAGAACCATCAGATTATGAAGTGAGTGCTTGCTAACAACTATGTTTAGTTCATGCTTACTTTAATGGTTCAGTGGGTTGTAAACGGAAGTAGGAAGCTGGAACTTTCGGGGACTACGTATCTCACTGCGTAGAGTCTGAAGGCCCTCAGCATTCGGCTGAAGTGGGGGGGAAAAGCGCAGTATCCGAACTAATGCAATAGATTTTGGTCAAGGCTAGCCTTGAAAGTTGCAATCGAGTTGGCAGAAACAACATGGTCTGGTAGAGCCTTTCAAGCCTTGCAAACACTAAGTGAGAAAAAGCTATATGTATTCTAGTCTGTCATGTTGGACCTCTGTGTTTAGAGGGTGGCCCGTCAGTTTCATGCTGTTTCCCTTATTGAGCGTTAGCCAGTACGGATGATCCGGGAACTGCATAATCAAGTCACCCACTAAGTCGACGATATTCTAACGAGTACATGTTCAAAGGTTACAGCCTTTCCTCATACGACCTAGTTCTCACACCCCGGACTGCACAATCTCCAGGACCAACTTGTCCTTTTGGAGATGTGACGGCCAGATCACAGATCCATTCTCCAGATGCGGTCGAAGGAAACCGTTATAAGGAAGCTGAAAACAACCAGAATTGGAGTGGCCGAAGAGACGTTTCAATAACGCCAAGGCGTTGCTAGCTTTTTTGCATTTGTTTCAACGTTCCCAGAGCTCGAGGGAGTATGCGAAACAGTCGTTCCTAATTCCTTCTAAATGAGAACTGTCTAAAGCGGGCACCCGTTGTAATAATACATGGTTTTTAGAGAGTTGCGAATGTGCATAAATTTACACCTACTAGCATTAAATTTGTCAGTTCATTCGGGACCAATTGAATAAAATGTCAAGGTCCTCCTGTAGGATGAGGGAATCATCGGTATTGTTGACGGCTCGCCAAATTTTGACGTCGTCCGCAAACAGTAGTAACGGCGAAGTGATTAAAAGTGGAAGGTCGTTTTTAAATTGTCAGGGACGGCTCGATACAAAATGATCTCAACTGTGACGCGCAACACGGCGCTCACCGAAAGGTCAAACGAGTGCATCGATGGGACACAAGCATGATCCGAAGAACCCTGGAACCTGCCATAAGGTGATCCACACGATTGTTAGTCAAGGCCGAAGCCAAGCTACTGAAGTTAGGCTGCTGAAGCCGGTTACTGTGTTGATTCCAAATATAATGCCCCTTTTAACAACGTACAGGACACTTTATCGTGCCTCGTCGGCGAATCTTTTGCAGTCATTCGGGATAGCTCGACGTCGTGTTCACCAGCGATTCGACATGAATATCAAAAATAGTAGCTGACCAAGAATTGAACCTTGGGATACTCCACTGAGGCTAGACCTACAGGTAGAGAATGCACCATTAACACACACCCTGTACTGACGGTTGGCAAGATACAACTCAAGTCACTGAGGAATATTGCCTCGAACCTATAATGAGCAGGCTTGCCGATTGAAACAGTATGGTTCAGGGGGTCGAATGCCTCAACAAAGTCGAGACATACGACATCTGTTTCATTGTCCTGATCAGCTGCTTTGGCCCACTGGTCGGTGGCTATCAGCGCATTCGTAGTACACGAACGGCCCTCGCGAAATACGTGTTGTGCATAGGAGAGAAACTCACGAGAAATGGGGTGCTTGTAAAACGAGTCGTATACAGGCGCCTCCAAACTTTTTAAGACGCTTGATGTCATGGCAGTTGGTCAGTAGTCACTGGGACAATTACGCTTACCACCCTTGAAAACGGGTGTAACACTCGCGAGTTTCCAGTTGCTGGGTGCTGTCCCCTGGGGGACGGATCGCGTAAACAGTAAGCTAAGTGAATCACCAAACTGTTGGGAGGTATATCGTTGAGGCCAGGACAGCTGTCCCTAAGGCACCCAAGTTTCGCCAACACTAACTTGGAGGAGGTATCCACAATGTAAGTTCGATCGATTTCACTGTCAAGATAAACCTGAGAAACTGATGGTGACTGCCTAAAAACACTGCTTTTAAATTTGGTAAAGACATCAGCGGCCTCCGTATCAGAGCTAGTAAGGCCTGATGAGTTTAAGAGTTGTGGAATTCCAGCTTTCGTTTTATGAGTTGGTGCTACAAATCGGAAGATGCCATTTGGATCAGCGATAAAGCATTCCGTATGACGTTGATAATGAAAACGGTCACATCGATTTAACAATGTGAACCGACTTCTTAAGGCAGCGTATATTTTTTGGTCAGCTTGAAATCCTGACAATCGATAGCACCTCTAAGCATACCGCTTCTTCAGAAAAAGTGAGTGTACTAGAGCGTAGTTGACTTGGAGGTCTGTTGTGTTTGGAGCCTGATAATGGTGTAGGTTCACTAATGACTCCGGAATGGATGGCAGTAAACTTCTCACAGAGATCATCTACAGAGTGAAGGGGAGTGTGGTTTACCCAAGACTGCGTCTCCAAGTAGATAGTTTCCTCACATCCATTTTCTGGGGGTTTCTGCGGTTGTTTGCCATTAAGGTGACCAGGTTCATGCTTCAACTGAAGTCGAATAGGACCACCGTGTGATTTTTTAGTCCGTGTTGCGGTGATTGTAAGCTTGTCAACCACCAACTGTTCGTTAGTGAACAACTAACCCAGCCGCGACGGATTATGGCCAGTACGCCACCGAGTGAAACCAGGTATGTGTTTTGTGAAGCTCAGTGCTCCGGTTGTGTGAAAAAATCGTACAAACAAAATTCTCAGTGCCTGCATTTGAGAAAGCCGGAAAGTTAATTTCAGACAAGTTGAAATCGCCCATTAAGAGAATGTGGGAAAATCCTAGGGCAGGTAAAACTTCTAATCCAGATAACAAGAGTTCGTCTTTTGAATTATCCGAAGATGAAAAACGATAGGGACCCCCTACTAGCCAACGATCGAAACCATTTAGACTATCCGAGCACCAAGCGACTTCCTGAATCACAGCAAATACTGGATCTAGACAGGATGTTATGACAACGCTCCGGGGCTTTGCGGTAGAACAAAGTTCGCGAAGCTCTGGTAGTTTATTTAATAATCTAGGTGCATTTGTGTACATGCACTTTACAGAGTTAGTGATAAACTAATGATGGTTATACTGGGATTGCATGTGGGGTAGTTTATTCAAAACACAACGCTGATGGAGGTTGCCGAATCCTCAATAGGCACCACCAGGCGACTGGTACGCGTGCGGTGGTTGGCTTTTAATAAATCCTTTTCCTCTTTAGAACGATCAGGGTGAAACGACATTCCGCCAGAGATAAGGCGACGTCCATGGCGAAACAGCTCCAGTATGTGCGATGTCATCTCACGCTGAGTGACAGTAATTCTGAGAAGTCGTCGTCGGGATTCGCCTGACGCCGGCTTGGCTCGCAGGATGTAGTGAATACGTCAAACTTGGACGTTGATAGGTTCAAGTGCAGTTGACAGAAACCACCACTGGCTCCCGTCGTGTTCCAGGTCATCGCTAATGGAATCAGAGACACCCCCAGTGGTAATATTGCGAGAGCGATCGGTGGTTCCAGTTCCCGTCTTAACGAGCTTCCGGCTCGGGTGTTCAGCCCATGATATATCAGGGTACACCTGGGCACCAGAGTCCTCCAGCAGCTTGTGTGCCGCTAGGATAACGTTTTCAGTCAAATAAGGCGACGAAAGCACGACCCTTGCTAACCGAGGTTTATCAATATGTGGCGAATCCAGTTTCCTCGCTAAACTCGTGATAGAGTTTGGGACACATGGATTTATGCCTCTTTCATTGCAAAGGCTCATCCTGAGCTCTCGACCATGCTCGTCACAAAGCTTTAAGCAGCTGAAGGCTCATTCCGGAAGGTTCTGAACTGTTACAGAATCTTCCCGAGCAGAGAAGCTCAGCCCTTTAGGGGTGACGTTGTTGATGTTTCTGGAGAATTTCGCCGAAATTAATCCATCATCAACGTAGCTGCTATTAACATTTTGTAAATCTTACTAGACATGCCTAGACACGAAGTGTGGAACCATGTCTCAGAGCAAGCACTCTGTAGCGTGGTCCCTCGCGCGGACAAACGTTCCACAAGATCCAGAGTTAAACCTTTTCGCCACCACTGATGAGTTTAAATGAAGCCTGGGTCGACTAAGTGAATAGGAGTCAGTTAATTCGTAATTCTGAAAGTCTAAGGCAAGGAAACAGTCATCTATTAGCCGACTGACATAGACAGAATCTCAAACACAGTATTTAATCGTCGCGCGAAAATGCTTGACCACACGTACGTATACAGTGCGTATTGCAGTAGCCACGTTGAACATCCTCTGTTCTATAACGTATGTGTTATTGCTCCGTTCCATATTAATACTTTTGAGTTGTTTTACCAGCCTGATTCTGCTATCCGATATCTGCACTTCTAGGACAGTAATCGGTATATTCCTCTTGCAGCTGGATTCTCGCGTTTGCCCCCTTCTAAGCATGTACTCAACTTAACATCGGACTTTGTCGTTCGACATGTTTCTCGATGTACGCACAGCTCACTTAGGCTCGCGTTGAGTTTTCTTACTCTTGTGCCAGTAGTATTCGTAGGAAGTAAAGCTTCTCATGGACTTAACGGAGTTAATTGAAGGCCACAGGTTAAGTATTCTGATCAAGTTATGTATGCTTTCTTGAATACACTTGCTCGCCGTTGAGCTTGTTTACGGAAGAACCGTCAGCCTGGTCGCGGACTTAAGGCATATCTCAGTGAGTTAGTGACAGGAGTGGAAAGCACAGCTTTAGAGTGTTCCGTATCTCATGACAGTGAATCGTGGAGTATGGTACCGTTAAATTGGAGTCAAAAGTAAGTGCAGTATCTGAGATACGACAAGAGGAATTGATCCATACGAACCTTAAAGGCAGACATAGTCTGCATGGGCAATACTATCAGTTAGAAAGTTCCAAACGTCATGAACGCGCAAGGAGTCGTAGCCGTGCCTGCATTCTGATTGGTTGTGCAGAAGCCATAGCCTGGGAACATAACCACTCAAAGTAGTGTTCGTAGACGTGTTTAGCAAAACTTTACCTGATTGGTCAGGGGGCTTTGAAATTAAGAACGTAAGCAGCAGGTCATTCTATAGTCTTCAAAACCCGAGGGACTGCGTATTACTTACATTGAACCATTTTTCATAGGACGGTGTGCATTCCTACTACAGCCTTTGTAACCCTTCGTTAAACGGCCCCAAATATATCCCTCTCTTTCTGGATATAGGGGGCCAGATCGCAAGTCTGTTTTCAGACTAAAGTCGAGTGAAGTTGTTATGGAGGAACTTAGAACATTCGGGTGATACTCGTTGAAGAGTTGATTGCAGATTGCCAGTTTCCCGCTGGCTTGTTCACATTGGCTCTAGTGTTTGATAAACTAAAAAGGGTGTTAGTTAGGATCACTCCCGAACCCCTTAGTAAATATGGACTGAAGAATATTGTCGTTAAGATAATGGCCAGTATCAAGAGTGAAAAGTGTGAATTGCATTGCATTCCTGCACACCAAAGCCAAGGAGTTTGGTCTGAGATCAGTAAACAGTGTTCAAGTCACTTTACAGGAGGGTAGAGTTTTCGGAGGTTTGTGGTGAGTTAGTGCTTAACCTCATCAGCAGCCGACAACAGGAGGTGCAGTTGAAGAGATCATATTGTTTGTATGAACGAGAAAGGGTTCAAGAATCGAGCCCAGAGGAACTCCATCAACGCCCCAGTGGGGGTTACAAAACTGAAATTGCCCCGAACACTGTAACAACGTTAATTGAAGTGGGAGTTAAACCATCGAAACATTGTCGTGTATGCCAAGGTTGTAATACGGCGTGGTTTACTCGATTGAGCTTTTCCGCAAAGTCTAGGTATGCGACATCCATTCTTGTGGCATGATTGGCTAGTCCCGTCCATTGGTAGGTGACCAGTACGATATTTGTTGCAAATGAGCATTCTACACGATATCCACACTAGGCATTAGGGAGAACACTTTTGCATCTAAGTAGTAGAAACGGCGTGGTATACAAGTGTTTCCAGCAGTCTGTCTGCAGCTGGGCGATTATGCTGGTCATCGTTGTATGTAGGGGTTAAGTTCGCCGGTTTCTAGCTCGTGAGAGTGATGCTTTATTCAAGCGACCCGATAACCAACATGTTTGACACCTTTTGGTAAAAACAAAGCGGTTCGATTGGGTTCGAGGGAGCTACCCATGAGGTTAGTCCGCTTGGATGTTGTTGCCAACGAGGTTGTATCTGCTATGCGTATAAAACCTGGAATAACGCTGGTTAGGATGGTGCTGCCCGCCATATAAAATATGACGATGCTGTCGTCATAGTCAGCTGTCTGCTGGATAGCTCTTTTTCGTTCTATCAGTCGAGGTCACAAAAACGAGCATACTTTTAGGATCGTACACAAGTCAATTTGTGGACGGTTGTTAATAGCAAAGCGGTTTTACCGAATGAGAGTCAGGTTTCGATTTCAAATGCGAACGTTCGGCCTCTGTTTTGATTCAGTTTCAGACCTCCTGAAGGACGTTCAAACTCTCCGCTCACTGTGAATCAGTTTGAGTGCACCGAAGCAAAGTTGACAAGGAGCTTTCGGGGTCTCATTCATAAACAATAGTGTACAAACTATAGCAACTGTGGTGAGACCATCGGTAATCTTTGGAAATAGATCACTGACAAAGTATGGCGGATAAGCGCTTTTCCAATTCTAGGACAAGAGATGAGATCCGTGACGTTTTGTATTCCTTCATCCGAAAGTTCTGTAATGAGTGTCAGTAGGGCGAGCAAATTCGGCAGTATGGGTAAAATTAAACATGATAATACCCTGGTCATTTAATCCTAGAGGTGCTGCCGCTCCGAGGTTATCGATCAACAAGTCCTATTTCTTAGACTAGGCGAAACGCGCGAAAAACATATCCGTGACGAGCAAGATGTGTTTGGTCCTGGTCTTGGCTGCATTAATCATATCTTCACACTTCGCCAGGTGCTTGAATTCCGCCATTCATATAAAAGGCCGACGGTCGTTGCTCTCTTGGACATCAAAAAGACCTTTGATTCGGTTGATAGGGCTGTACTCTGGAACCGTCTATCGAGGAAGTGTGTGCCTGAGAAATATGTGAACATTCTGGAAGCAGTTTGCTATCAGACCTCGGGCAGGATTAGGATTTATGGCTGCTTATCTCCAACCTTTAGTATCTCAAGTGGGGTACGATAAGGTTGTCCAGCCTCATCTTTTCTATTCAACTTTGCAGTAGACGAGACCCTAGGATATGCCTTGACAGACTGCGAATATGATGGTATGGAATTGCTCCAAGTCACTCGACTTCAAGACTTCGAGTATACCGACGGCGTTGTTCTATTCCGTGAGGACTTACATAGAGCCCAGCAGTATGTTGATTGAAAAACCATCACTCACATCCAACTTTTTATTGTCTACGTTATAGCAATTGATAACTTTTCCTAAAAGTTAACCTTGATAACGAATGTGGCCAATTCGATAAACTTTTTCCACAACCATCATTAAAAGGGAAACGACTGAAACTGGCCTTGGTCAGCTAGTGCTATCGGTATTTGAGTTATACATCTAGAACAAAACGGCTCGTAAGCAAACGACATTTCGATGTACTCAATTATTTATGGAGCGTGTTGCGCTTTCCAGACCTGATGAATAAACTTGAGTGGCCTCTGTAAATAGAACTGATTGTGTTGTAAAAATTAATAATGCTCTAGCTGTTAATCTGAAATGCCACAAAATAAAAACAGGGGAAGACAAAATACTAGTGTTGGAAAAAGCTATGCTTAATGCCCTGTACCGAACGAACTAAATTAGGACGTATCTGTACAACAGAAACAATCATTTTCAGATGGTTAATGATCTATTCAGGTGCACAAAGAGGATCTATCTTGGAGATCACTTTTGATGCTCACCCCGTCATTCTCTGACCACATAGTTCGTCAGTCTGCTTGACCTTTTCAAGTCAGAAACTATAAATTGTAACTCTGGAGACATTTCGGTTCATTGATATAATTTAGAAACTAATTATGAACAACCAGTGAGTATTCTTTGTTGATTTCGGACCGGGGCGAGTTTCCAGGACTTGTTTGTTGGTTAAAAAGAATGCTTTTTTTTTAGAAAATAGTCTGCAGCACGGATTAGACATAGGCATTAACGAAGTAACACACCGGCGATTGGTGTCGATGCCTAACTGTAATGCGATCATAAAATATTGGCATAGTTTAGAAATAGCATAAGGAATCTGAGACGTTTATAACGGAACCTCTTTACCTAGGCTCAGTTCCGAAGTAGGAGTGTGCCTTGTACACCTCGCATGCAAAGATATCAATAACAAATGTAACTGAAATGACGTTTGTAAAATAGTTACTACTTCACCTCACCAGTTGCTTTTACTTTACGGACAATTTTCTCACGACAACAACAACATTCACTCCACTGGATCCGATTAGCTGTCATCTTTCCTGGCGTTTGCTTCCTCGCACCCTGCAAATCACGATCATCTCAGGTAGTGGATGAACACTACCTACGGTGGCTAACATGTTGACGGTTCTCCTCATTTCTCTACTACATATCCTCATTCGTTCATCCCAATTTTTTCTTCAGTCGGCAGTGACGGGGGAAAATGGTGCTGCATGTGCCAAACAACTAGTGGGCCTCCTTGGTCTATGATCTAACCATCTAGCTCAATGCATACTGAACGATTAAGCGAACGAACTCACTACGAAGTGTCTGCCTTTTGGCAACACTGTTCTTCACTGGGTGACGATACTGGGTAATATTCTGAACGCTTCTATGATTTCATCACCAGTTCAATTGATTTGGACACGTTTCGCATGTTGCTTCAGCGCCCAACTCAATCCCATACATCTGGAGTCTTAGGTCTCGACGATCTAACTAAACAATGATATGAAAATACGAAAATATTAATTTCGGAGGTTGCCTTTGCTGACCCAACCCTTTTCTCTGATTAGGTTGCTTCCCGACTTGTCACAGACTTCTAAAGTGTTCCTGTCTGATAAAAATCCTATAACTTAAATTTGCACCCCATGTTTAAGACTATTATGCTTATACTTGGACTCTTCAAGCGTTATGTGCTTTTGTCAATTTTTTTCGATATCTTTTTTGTCCTCATCATTGACAGTCGTGCAGCAGTAATTCACGTTTTTGCTTACCTACCATACGATTGTGAGAAAAAAATGAGGTCTAGCTTAGAAACGAAAAAGAATAAGGGTATCATCTAATTCCTAATAAATCCTTTATATGTAAACGAAGGAAATTTACATGGAGGTTCCTCTACGCGTCGCAAACAAACAATCGAGTTGTCGCTGGCGGTTAAAAGATAGCTTTGCGGTTTTTTTTGTGCCACGTTTATTCACTGTGTTTGAATGCGTTGATTACCTCGCCAGTCGGAGTTGTATCGTATTTTCAGTTTACGATTTTACTTTGGTTAGTTTGCCTTCCCATATCTTCATAAGTTGTTACAAGAAGGAGAAGGATTTTCGCTTATGCTTCCCCATCTCTGTGTTGGCCACTGTGAATGTTGTTGGACGATATATAGATGTACAAGATAAAGAGATTTAGATAAGTATTTATAAATATATAAAAAGAGGTATGAAGATAAACGAAGGGCAAATTCATTGGAGCTGCTGACCGCAGTTGGTTCAGCAACGAACACTGAAACACAGAAACATTCAGTCATATATGCGAAGTTAGTGACCTGTGAGACTGGGCTCGAATAACGGTCAGGTAACCTGTAGTACAGATTGTCTCATGTATTTACCAATCGGTACCGTTTAGATAATTGCATTCAAATTTGCTGAGATCAAACGGATTGCTTATTATGCCAACCTCGTTGTTAGGACTGTAATCAGGGCGAGACGGCGCATGGCCCACCTGCCACCTCGTATTGTCCTGGACATGTTGAACAGTTCAGCCTCCATGACTGTCTCGAATAAATCTCAACAGAGGAAGACGTTGCAGTGTTGACTGAATGGTTCTTGAAATCCAGCTCCAGTTGATTAAAATCTCCCATTATGGAAGTATGTGCATAACCTAAAGGAGGCATCCTACGCAGGACGTTGTGCAAGGCAGTGTGGACATCCCTGTGCGCAGAAGGCGATCTGTAAATTACACGCACAAAACGAGTGAAATTTTAAGTGAGATTAACTACTTGTCAGACTGATTCTGCACTTTTTTACGCCAGGTTCCCATGATACATACCATTAGTGGATTTCTTGGGAAACAATGGTCACGGAGTCCGTCCAGTTTATTAACGAGTGAAATCCGTTCGGTGTAAAACGGTACCATCAGCCAGTTTCACTGCCTACGGTATGCACAGCAGATGAATTCGAGTGGGAGGGACTGATTCGGTGTGTTATGGTGTACTTTGAGGCCGCCATCCCCTTTCGGAATGGCGACGAGTCGGATTTTTGTGAACTCTCGGCGCGAATTTGGTATCTGCATGAAGGTCATCCGGGGGCAATATTGGAGCAATACCACTGGGTTGTTTTTTGTGACATACCATTGTCTCAACTCGGATCTGATGTTTCTTAATCCGTTTGAATGGTAGCTGATCCCAGTAGGCAACTGTGAGCAGGCTGCTAGTCAAGCTGCACGCACTTGTTTCGTAATCTATTCAGAAGCTGAATACGTCCTCCAGGGCAGACGATTTACGCTAGTGATCGTTAAGTCAGACAGACTAATGAATGGTGTCAGACCTGTAAACTGGTCTAGTTCATTCACTATTTGAGTAACGACATCAGCACTTTTTATATCAGGCACGTTGTGCACAATAATTCTGTTGCACCTATGTTCATCTACTCCTTGGGTCTCAGAGGGCGTCTGCAGACAAGCATATTTGTTTCGGTCAGAGCGTATCCTAAATAAGTTCTCACTTCTGTTGTGGCTGATTTGTAACGCCGCTGGCTTCTCAAAGTCATCTACTGCGTGAAGGGTAACCCGCAGCGGACTTGTCAGAGCTTTCTGGTAGTCTCTCAAATAAGCCTCTCTGGAGAAATATCAGGAAGACCCAACGGTTTAAAGTTTTTCTAAAATTCCTTTCTGTCGTGCTCCTCTCAATCGATTAGCGTTGCTGAACTACTGTTAGGTGAATCGAACATGATTACTGACCGATACATAACTCCGGTCGAGTTTGGTGGTATTATCCTAGATGTGCTGGTGTTCGTGTCTACGGTGTTTGTTTTACGATGTCCGTCAGGGTGAATAAGCTAGGTTTTTACTTGTCTCTTTTCTCAGACTTTGACAATGTGAATCAGCTGGGGTTGCGTAAATGTCTTGGGCTTTGAGTAGTTTGGTTGCGGACGTTTGTCCGATTCATCATGGTCCGTCGAGATAAATGGGCTGGTTTTTTCCCTATCTCTTTTCGTTCACTTTGAATAGCCGTAGTTGAATAAATGTCCTAGGTTTTAAGTAGTCCGGTTGCGTACGTCTGCCTGTTTGACCGTGGTTAACAGAAGTTGAGGCACTATTCCGATCAGCAAAATATGCCTCGGGGTTTGGAGACTTACTAGATAGTGTCACAATGGCTGGAGGGGGGCGCTATGGCTCGTGGTTTCGACACATATCAGCTCAACCGGCTGTTGAAATGATAGTTTCTCACTCGCTTCGATTAGCCTTGCAACTCTTTTTTTGACTAGGAGTTGTGTGCGCAGATGCACTTGGACAAAGTGGAGTGTGTAGTATATCTGTGATGAAACTATAGATGCGGCGCTTACTGAATAACAGGCTGTGCGGCGCACTCTGACCCTCTCCTGAGGTCACAGCAACTATACAGATTTAGCACGCGTATCTTGGATTTTCAGTTGAGTTTCCTGTTAAAGTCTTGTGGACCAAAGGCAGAACCAGTTCACAGATTGATTGAGCTCGAACTCTGCCTGTAAGACAGGTTATTGTCCCACCGTTTTTGTGGCGTCCGTTTTCACAGACCTTAAGGACATGACCGACTAAGCGATCGCTGTACTGTAATAATCAGTTCGATACAGGTACTCGACGAACAACTAGCAGTCAGACATTCAAAAATACTTTCGGCAATCGGTTACATGAATGCCAGCTTGAGGATTCTTTGAACGTATTCGCATAGTACACAATTGTAACTGAACTGTTTCAGGTATCCGTACTTGTTGCGTGTAACCTACCGACTCCTGGCCTTCAGTCTGCAGTTGTAGACAGTGTGTGAGTGGGCGATCATTTGGTTCAAAGACGTGATGTCGGTCGTGATGATTGATCAACTTTACTGATCTATACCCTCAAAATACGTTAATTCGGATGGTTAGTTTCGTTGTAAACCCTCTTGAACGGTACGCTGGTTTGTCCTTGCTTTCGTAATGCGCTTGGCAGAATTCGGATTCATGTCCCGGTAATAATTAACGCGAAAACCTGGGTCCCGAAAGTACCGCGACTGTCCCGTATTCGCTCCCAAAGCGAGCCAGAAGACGCGTTGAAAATATAGAGCTCTGTTCTGCTCCAAAAACGTGTGCAATTAGGACGACAATTTCAAATTATTTGTAGGACACATAACGTCCACACATTCCCACCACATCATGAGAAAGAGTTAGGATCGCACATGTGCATAGCAGTATAAAAAGTTTCAACCGATTTGAAGAGTTCCGCTAATTAGGACTGAGTCAAGTGGTTTTTTCTTCTTTCTCCCGACGGAAGAGCCCTGGGACGGTAACAGGGTGGGCGCCCTAACAAGTTTATATACCGAAGATGCTAACCCATCATTTGTCACGCGTGTACTTTTTGCCGAACCCCATATCACTGGCATTAGTTGACGACGTACCATTCAGTGATCCACAACGGCCATTGCCTGACAAGAATGTGTTGTGACTCGGGCTACCGCTCACTGAAAAACTGACTTGAAATAACCCAAAAGAAAACATTAGCCGAAAAAGACAAAAAAATAATAAAACGTGGCTTGGCGGAAGAACTAAAAATGGTATAAATACACGTACGTTGTTGTCTACATCACATTAGGATCTTGGGAAAACGTTTCTTTCCAGTGATTCGGGTGATCACATTGCCCCTAACCAGACAGGCTACTCCCACCCTCTTTATTCAACAAAACAGTCGGGATCTTCCTATTCCGTGATCACTTGCTTGATCAGCACGCAGTTTTATCCAACTGTTGGCAGTCTTGGTATACAAGACCCGGTGGTGTAAACGCTCAGTTGGCGTACGGAGTACGTAACCGAACCTTAACAAACCGCGCAACCTAATTAGTTGGCCAACTGATCGCGCATCCGCTGGTGAGAGTTCACGCTGCTCATGTGATTAGCCCACTTGATGTGCGTTAGCTGGTAGAGGTAACACTGATTTAACACGACGAATCTGTTGACATCGTCATTGCGAACAGGCCACGCTTACGAACCATAGAGCAAAACGAAACTCACGCAGGCGTTGTATACCCTTCGTTTCAGCGACGACCAGACGTCTTTTCGACGTCACAGATGTCGCAGCTTGGCAAAAACAACTCTTTCCTTTGTTACCCTTACTGATATTTCACTAGCAATATTATATGCTGACGAGATAATACTACCCAAGTATGTGAAGGTGTCCGCAGTCTCGAGCGAATTGTCTGCACTCATGAACGTAGGAGTGGAAACGTCCCAGTCTTGAAGTAGTATTTTTCACTTCGAAGGTGCGAAGCGCGTCTCATACAAACCAGCTCGGTCATTCACCTTGTCCAGTATGGTCGGCATGTTTTCGGCAAAGGGGCTATGTAAGACAATGTCATCCGCTTACCGCAGATCGGTCAACCGAGCCTCAGGAAGAAGCTCAACATCAAGTTCACTGGACTCCTCGAGCGCACTTTCTGGAATGTCGTCCATGACGAAATTGACGAAGAAGGGAGGATCGGACATCCTTGACGAACACCGCTAGAAGTGATGGATATCCGGAAGCAGATACTGTAGCATGCGGCACTAAGGTACTTGAGCTAAACAAACATTAGAGTTCAGAGAAATCCCAGATGGAAGGTTCCTCCTGATAGTTCACATAATAAATCTAGAAGAGATATCCGTAGAAAACTGAAACGTAGTCTAAAGGTTGATCGTGAGGCTTGGTTAGTGGAGACAGTTAAGGAAATGGAAATCGCCTTTGCCTCAGGGAACACCGGCATACTCTTCAAGCTGCTCCGTGCCACTGGTACCAGGCGACCATCTGTCAGTGAAGCTATCAGCGAGGCAGATGGCATACTAATCTATAATAAGTCAAGAAGGTTAAAGCGGTGGGCGGAACTTTTTGAAGGTCAGTTTAGGTGGCCTCCTGCTTTTATTGTGTTGCCGCCACAAACTTGTGACGTAGCACCCTAGTCGGTAGATTTGGAACCACCCACTGAGACTGAGGTTCGCAATTACATCTCGGCTCTCAGTCGTAATAGGGCTGCTGGTCCTGATGATATCGTGCCGGCAGTTTTCAAAGAGGGTAGAAAGGCGTTAGTAGAGGCCTTGATTCAGTTGTTTCAACTTGTGTGGATGACGGAGGCCATCCCTCCGTGCTGAGGTCACTCGATAATAGTACCCCTATTTAAGATAGGAGTCCGGGGCACTTGCGAATACTATAGGGGAATTAGTTTGACCCCAGTCATTTCAAGGGTTATGACATCCATTATACTTCGTCGACTAACTGCAGTTCGGGAGGTAAACATTAGGGAAGAACAGGCGGAGGTTCGCCCCAGCCGGGTATGTATAGATCATATTTTTACACTTCGTCAGATTTTGGAGCAGCGTCATGTATACCGCCGACCAACAATTGCCATATTTCTCGACTATAAAATGCGTTCGATTCGATGGGTCGATCTGCACTTTTAGAATCACTTAAACGCATACGTGTACCGACCAAGTATGTGAACATACTGTCGACGCTGTTATTCCCATATTCCGGCTCAGGTTAGGGTTTACGATGAGCTGTTTGACAGTTTCAGCACCAGGAATGGAGTACGCCAAGGCTGTCCCTCTTCACCATTTTTGCTCGATTTCGTCATAGACAAAATAATGGAGGATTGTCTCCGACATTCACAAGATGCCGGCGTGGACCTCCTACCTGGTGAAAGACTGGCTGATCTTGATTATGTTGACGATAAGGTGTTGCTGTTTGACAACTTTCAAGCGGCACAAACAACGCTGGACGCAATTTCGCGTTCTGCTAAATACTTCGGAATGCGCTTTGCAGCCTCGAAATGCAAAGTACTTCTGCAAAATTGCTGTGATTACGTAGATTTAATATTAGATAATGGAGTCGCGGAAGTTGTTGACCGGTTTGTATATCTGGGATGCTGCATCAGCGGCGGTCGCGGAGGTTTAGGGAATGAAATAGATGCGCGTATTTTTAAGGCTAGGGCGCCGTTTACTAGTCTGAAGTAGTTATGGCGACAGAAAGGTATTTCTCTGAAGCTTTAGGGTCACGTATATCAGACAACGGTGAGGGCTGTATTACTTTACTACAGCGAAACATGGCCCCCCCTCAGGATAGAAAACGTGAACCGTCTTCAGGTGTTTGACCACCGGTGTCTGTGTTCAGTCGCTCATATCTGGTGGCAGCAGCGAGTTAGCAACGAGGAGATTAGAAAGCGGATGTTTGGCACTGATTGTCAGACGAGTTCCAGACAGACTTAAGTGGTTATGTCATGTACTAAGGATGCCAGCTAATCGTTTGCCACACCGAGCACTGTTTGCCGATGCTGTGGTTGACTGGTGTAAGGCGGGAAGTAGACAGACGATGACTTGGCATAGACAAATGAAATCATTCACGAAGGGGTTGGTCACAGTGGATCGGGTTCGTCTCCCTGGGTGGGGCGGTTGCGACTCGCAGCGTCGGTAGCTTGAGACGTTAGGTGAGATGGCGGCTAACCGAGTTCAGTGGCGTGAGTGTTGTCATTGGTTGACCGAGTTATCTATTAATTGAGTGCACTTAATGACGTGGGGCAGTGAAGGCCGTAAGGAAGCTGTCTTGCTGATCACGCCTTACTTTCACTTACAGTTCGGTTGTTTGTTTGCAAGGTGTAGGCACCTTGATGTCAAATGTCTGAAGATAGACGTAGCTATTTTTAGTAGTTAGGTCGTCTTCCCCTCCCCTCTTTCTTTCTTTTTTCTTTCCTCTTCCCATAGTTTTTTTTCCTTCGTGGTTATGTGGTAGTTAAGCAACAGTATGAACCACTGATGTATTGTTGTCTGTGGTGATGAACCCCGAGACAGTTGTTCATAGACATTCACCCTGCTCGCAGAGTGGGCAGATTCATTCGTTTCCGTGAAACCTTTTTTCAACGATCTTGGTGACTCACCCGGTATCTTGTTGGAAGTGCTAAGAGACGACCGTTTATCAGGTTCACTGGCTTGAATGTTGTCGTCGTTTGACTAAATTGTCTGTAAAATCATAGTAATTAGTGAACTAGAGCAGTTGGATTGTTAGAAAACTAGAGTTACGAAACCTCTTGACAACCATCACAGTATGTCAAAATAAACGAGTGTGTCTTTGTACTACTATTCTTTTTTGAATCTGCGAAGGTTGTCCCTAACAGTTCGTTCGTCGTCACTCGACGTGCTTACCGGGACAATTCCAGCACGTACTGGATCGACAACACGCGTGCTGTCTACCGAGATGTAGCTACTCTGTTGCGAAGTCATGGTGTGGATCTGGACCACAATAGATTTTTGATTCTTCAAGGCGAGGTAGAACAGATCGCACTGATGAAGCCGAAAGCCCCAAGCGAGCACGAGGACGGCTTTCTAGAATATCTGGAGGTTAGTTTTTATTTTTTTTCGCTCGCAGCTTGTTGAGCTCGGTATGTCATTCTGACTTTATTTTCACAATGATTCTCGGAGAGTCACATCGATAGGGGAGGTTCTTGTTTTTCTGCTAGCCTTCATTTCATCTTTTTGGTTTCATTTGGTCCCGTAGTTGTTATTAGGGAACATTACACATCTTACTCTCTGGCATTTCGGATCACATGACAATTGTTACACTCTGTTTCTAATTATGGTCTTATATAATGTTAACAAAACCAATTTTCAGTCGAATTTACACGATACTGTAATTTAACTCTGAAAGTGACGAGTGATTTATAGTTACGGAAAGTAGGTATCTCATTGTTGACCTGTCAGTCGATCTATCGACTTGTAGATCAACATATAGCTGAAGGTTGTGAGCATATCAGTACAAACATAACTTGTCTGAGCGACATTTTGTCGTCTCTCACAGTCTTGTTTACTTTGGACTGTGGGTGATCCGTGAAACCACACTGTTCGTATTCCAGTTCGTAAACTGTCTTTACTTAATTATCTCAACCAAATCCCCGATTATCAAGCAGTAGTTTTAGTTTCTATAGCTCCACTTTAAATGCGATTCCCATGTGTTCCTAACGATCCAGATGCGACATCAATGTCCTAGGTTTGTGAACTGTAAAACGCAATCTTTTACCCTTATGTTACAGGACATCATCGGATCCAGTCGATTTAAGCAACCACTGGCCATTTTCGCTGACAGAATCGAGCGCTTAAATGATTTGCGTCTGGAAAAGCTGACTAGAGTCAAGGCTGTCGAAAAAGAAAAGGACGAGTTGGAAGGTGTGCGTAACGAAGCGATGGGCTACTTGCGACTGGTAAATCAAGTGATTCGAATGAAGAATATATTGTTTCAACAAAATCTGGCAAAGGAGCGCGCTGCGGTCTCAGAAACCAATGAACGCATTGCCGTAGTGCAATCAGAATGTCAGGTAGGTGATTCAATCTTGGTCCTCTTCCCATACCATACACCTGCTTTTTCTCGGTAGACACTTGTTCTGAACACGCGTAGGTCCCAACAAGATAGATCAAACCCATGATAGACCAGTCGAATTTCTTTCGGGTGGCATCTTCATCAGCCAAATCTGTTCTGTTCTAAAACAGCATCGTCCATTCTGGTTGTCAGTACTTCATCTTTCTCACATAATGTTCTTTTTTGGACACAAAGTGATATGTTTTGGGTAAATGATGAACACTTTCGCGGTTGGAAACGAACTTACGATTGGCGTACTACGGAGTTGACTTTTCGAACTGTTAGTTGGGGTTTACCGCATTGCTTGTTGTGATTTCGGGATTACAAGAGTGCATTCCAAAGGGCATCAACTTTCCGATTGGCTCATGGGATTCGACTTCATCGACATCATTATCAAAAGACGGCAATACATCAGTGGCTCTCACTGCTGCTTAACTTGAAGAATGAAACAGGTCTTAGCCGAAAAGAAAGGATGAAAGAACAGAAGGGGGCCTAACTATTAAAATCACCTATGTTTATATTGAAACATTCAGCATCAAGTTGCCTATACTTTTCAAACAAACAACTGGTCTACAAGCAAAAACAAGCATTCGTCAGCAAGACAACTTCATCCCGGCTTTTACCGCACTTAATCCGCAAGCAACTCGACCAAACAACCACAACATTCATGCCACTGAGCCAGATTAGCGGCTGTTTCACCTAAAGTCTCCAGCCCCTTGCTCTGTTAGCGAATACTGCTCTTGCCTTAGAGATACAAGGTTATGTTTTATTCCCTGTACCTCCGCCTCTAATGGTGCAACTTCCTAAGTACACAAACCGACCAACAACCTTCATAACTTCATCCTCGGATATTGAATCTACATAAGCACAGCAACCTTGCAGAGGTACTTTGTACTTTGAACTTGCGAAGCGCCTTCCGAAATGTTTAGCAGAGCTCAAAATAGCTCCTACCATTATCTGTGCCGTTTAAAAATGGTCAAACGACGACACCTTGAGGGGATCCAGAATACAACATCCACGAATGTCTAGAAACCTCGCTATCGCCCAACACCGTTTAGCTCGGGCTGCCTTTCGTAGCGGAGAAAAAACAGTAGGGTTTCATGGAAAGGCCAATAACCTTGCTGATACGAGTTCGCCCTTGACTTTAGTACACTATCAAGTCGGAGAATTTTTCCATCCAGTTGTGTAGATGGTTTCGGATCTTGTAACCGGACAGATGTCACCTACCAGCCTTGCTATGCGAAGTGTTCAAGGTTTGATTTCGAGTACCCGCGTTCGAAAATAGCTTCTTTCCCCATCTCTTTTATCTCCAAGGTAGGTATTTTTTAAAAGGATTTTATGGCTGTTATGCGTCATTCACGACCATTGCGTTTCCGCCAATGCTGGGAACCGTTCAGGTCAAAAGAACTAAGCATAGATTATGGGTTGAAATATTTGTACTGGATACATTTTTGTGTTTTTTTGGTGTCCGAAGATCAGGACAACGAATTGTTTTATGCATCCAAACAGGTAACTAATCAGTATTTACGGAGTCACATTTTCAGTAGACAAAGTGAACAAATAGTCCATTTTTATGTATAGTTATTTTACGAAAATGTCTTAATAAAGGATACTATGGGATTGTGGACAATAGTTGACGGATCTGTGCAAATTTTGACTGATTGTGACATGTAAGTTCTGTACGGACTTAAATCCGGAACGCTCTTTGTTTCCAAAACGTGATTGGAGGCGAAAATTGAAATGCTACTGATGATTCGTCCGTTACTGAATAGAAAACTGACTGTTAGCGCATGTGGACGTATTGAACTGAAAAGAGCCAGCCCGGGAAGACTGTTTTACAGGGTTGTTGGAGAAGACTGTTTCCGAATGTCAAACTCTGGAGATGACATCGTCCGCGTGCAGCACTAGAAAAGGGGGTCGGGTTGGAGGTCTCCCAACCGAAGCGTTTATTTGAGTGCATAAGCTGCGATCGTGCTTGAATAGTGTCCAGTTTGTGAAAACTATAATAATTCCACTAAGTATTTAAGAGGCCCTTAATTTGATCAATATAACTAACCTTCAAAATAATCTTTGGTGTCAACTTCTTCAAAACATGCTGTCAAATCCCATTTTCAAGGTTCGTTGAGCATGCTAATGTGTTCTTGCAGACCCTTGCTGCAGGTTTAAAGGAGAAATCGGCAGAATTGGCCAAGACAGAAACAGAACGAGACCAGTTGGTCGAGCGTCACGCGGAGTTGCTCAAACGTCATCGCGAGACAAAGAACAAATTTTCCGAATTCGAGGCTGAAGACGGCAGACTGAGAGACGAGCATGCACATGTGAAAGCCTTGGGTCGCCGCCTTACTAAGGCGTTACAAGCGGAACGCAATAAGTTAGAGGAGATGGAACGGCTACCTCAGGAAACAGAATCGCGGAAGTTGGCCATTCTGAAGCAGTTGGCCGAGCTGGAAGAGACGAAGAAGAAGCACGAGTTAGCATACCAGGTATTTTCGTTTGTAGTATCCATCTTACATGGCCTCAATGCTGGTTTGTGCAATCTTTTGATTGTAAACTCACTACTCTTATGCGGATTCATCTAACCAGACAACCATTTCTCATCAGATTAAGGTTTATGTGAAGATGGCCACCCGTTCCTATAAGCACTTAAATTTTGATCTAGTTTTTCACATACAGAACCGAGATGAGTAGAAATAATCCTGTTCCCCGATTTAGGTGCTGTGTTATGTATCCAGTGGAGAAACTGGGACTACTCTACTACCGATCTGACCTGTCATAGATGAGGTCTAAGAGATGTGTTCTGTTTCAGTGCTTTTGTTGGTTGTATTGTTAAAGCGATAGGCGCCATCATTTCAACACTGTCTTGTGAGCCACTTACTATGAGAATACCTCTCCTCTTGTCTCATTTTCTATCTCATTCGTCCTATTTGATGGCTGGGCATGTGTTAGTAACGTGTAGTGGTTAATCTTCTACAGAATAATGGATCGTACCGTTAAGATCCTGTGTGCACACAACCAAGGGTATCGGCAAATCAGTGTTTTATTGACCTAACACGTGAGTGCAGGTATGCTCATTGGCTCTGTTTACGTTTATCACTTGACAGCCTAACAATTGTTTGACATTAGCCAGTCTTGTGCTGTTATCCATCTCGTTTCGATCGCCGGTGTCTGCCTAGGGTCGCGCGCATATGGTGAAAGCATTTCCTAAACGATGGCCCGTTACGCCAGTGTTTTTTTTGGGACGAGCAGGTGCAACGTGTCGATATCTTGTTGATCTCGTTTCACAAATTTCGTTAATTTGGGCATGTTTTTCGAATACCAGCCCACTGTGTGCTGCTCTGCGTTTTGTCCTCCTGAACTAAATCGAGATAGAAGCGGCTGATATATGGTCAGAGTATGAATTTGTTGCAAGAAATGAAGACTTTGACATCAAAACGTTTTCCCTATTTCGGTTTCCTGATTGAAGTCCAAAGCACAGTGATCATCCCCCGTTAGATATGTTGTCAATTGTGTGGTTGTGGTTGTTGTTGTATCTTATGTTATCCTTAATTCCGTTTCATTTTTAAGATATCGGCACCAAATTTAGTACGAATGAGGTCAAACAATTTGGGCATCGTGTTTAGCATGTTATTGGCAAATCCAGTTCGATTAAAACATTTTTATGGAAAGCCACCCGGGGTGATTGAAACGTAGAGTATTACGACTTGCTCGTAATGTTGTGTCCCTCTCAGTCGATTTACCGTTTCGTTTTTCTTCCTTCTTTACTCGCTGTTGTGCTTAAACATGATACGTTCCAGCTTTTGGATTAGTGCACATCGAATTCAAGGCGACCAAGTTATAGCCACATCCATGAATAAACAGACCATTTTTGTGAGTTACTGCTCAGTCCGTAGACGTTTGTCTTTCACTGTCTATCCCACTTTTTGACTTTTATGCTTTGGTTTGAACTTACATCGCGTTCTGAAACTGTTTTGAAGCATCACACGATCAGAACTTGAGCACTTTGTTTCAGTTTCCTAATTTCGTTTATTGTGTTACTTATCCTTAGGAAACGGTAGACAGTTTAGCCAAAGAAACCGCTCCGCTACGAGTGAAAGTTGAAGCAGCTGAAACTACGTTGGCTCCGCTTCAGACTGAAGCGGACGAGTTGTCTGGCAAATTGACTCTAGAGCGGCAACAATTCGATCTGCTAATGGCCGGTCAACGCCGCGAGCAGGAACGTGCCGACAAAGCCCGCCAAGGTGCCAGCATGGCGCAAACTAAGCTAGACCAACGGGAGGCAGAGATGGCAGAAGCCAAACAAAATTTGGCTCCATCTACAACCCAGCCTACTCGGCGTCACTCCAGTCAGGTTGGTAATCTGGTCGTGGGTCTCGCGGCTGCTACTCGCGATCTCAACGAAGTCCGTACCAAAGAGGCCGAACTGACCAAAAAATTAAACGAACTTCGGACAAAGTTGGCTGAATCAAAATCCACTCTACAGGTTAGTCTCAAATTTCACCTCCATTCATTCCCATCCAATGTGATCCCGTTTGTTCATTCACTGCTCACCTACCCGTTGTTAGATTGCTAGTCATGTTTGGGTCTTACGTATGAAACATTTCGCCCCTGATCGATTTACCCTGGCGTTTGCGCTGTGTGTGCTTTCCTTTTCTCCCGAGCGGCTGCACTGCCAAATTATATTTCCGGAATTCTCTGTTTCTCATACGTACAAAACCCATCGACTGGGATTTAGTATTTATGCATACAATCACATAATTACTGTTGTCGCGTTCTGATTTTTGTCATCTTTTGTATCGTCTAACAATCGGTCGAACACGTCTCTTTTCAGAGTGCATTTGCACCGTTTTACCATAGCTTGTGTTGCCCGTATATTCATGCTGCACTCCATACTTAAGCTAGAGACAGTCAAAAGTTGGATTAGCTCTCACTACGGGCTGCTTACTTGATTTATGGTGTCTGCCGAAAAGCATATCAGTTTGCCCCTCCTCTTCATCTTCGTTTTGTCACAGCTGACATAAAATAAATTAACACCAGTTGTTGAAGAATAGCCATTAATCTTGGACGATTCGGTCTTTCCGAATGTGGGGTTAATCACACAGTGGTCAACACGTTACCTATTGAGAAAGTGGGCGGAGTTCAACTACCGGCCATGTCAAGATGTGTGGATCTCGAGTTCCAAGCTAGCAGTTCACGGTCGACAGCGCGTCATGGACAATTGTCTATTGGCTGAAACAACAGGATTACAGCCAATCATGTGTTTCCGGATTATTTTGCTGCCATTGGCCCAGAACATTTCAAACAGACGAGCTTTCCACGTCTGAAACACCAATAAATCACGGATTGATTGGCGCCTGTCTATCTCAAATTCCCTAACTAGTTGTTCTACGTGTTGCACCCATAAAATTGCGTGTAACCTGAGATACGAAGAAATTGCGACTGTATCCACAGCTTCCGATCCTCTGTATGTATTTTGTTGAGACTAGCATTGGGCCGAAGCTAATTCATTACTTGCCATTAGTCCCACGAGTTTGATAACTACACAAAAATATTCAAGGTTAACGAGTTCCAGCAGGTGTGAAACTCGAGTCTGGTGCTTTTTTTTCAAGGGCTACCGGCCAACTGTTTGTGTAAAAATGTAAGCTAGAACAAGCTGTGAATGATTTCCGATTCATATGAATAAGAACATGAGAGGATATTCTAACACACGACAAAAGCAGCAACACCCGGTCAGTTTGCTTCACTTGCATGTGTCTCCCATTCTTTATCGCGTCAGTTTACATTGATTTGTCTGCATATCCATTAGTGGGTGTCACTTTGAGGTGACCTAAGGATTTCCGTGGTATTCAAGTACATATTTCGTAAATGACGTTTTGCTGAGAATCACACCGAAAACAGCGAAACTATATTCGGGGTGTGCAAAGTGAAAAAAAGGAGATGTTGAAAAGATCGAGGAACTTGTATGCGGGGATCATAAAGTTTAAGAAAAGATACTCACCACATCGACCAGTTCAATGACGAGAGACATAATGAACTCTCGGTTAATGAGGATAAAATAGAAGTTAACTGGATGATAGTTGTGTGTTTGGAAATATGGGGAACAAAACGGAGTCACCATTATCGAGCTTATTGAAAAAAAGACAGAGAGGAAGATATGTTAGTGGCTTCGCATTGAGTGGTTCAGTGGTTCACTCGTGTGCGTTACGTGCACTAACGCAGAATTCATCAGGCATAAGTGATAAAAGTACCTGATATCTTTGAGCATATGAGCTCAAGTGGATGCGAGGTGGGCGGACTGTGAAAAGCACAACCATTTCAGAATCATTTGGACATTGTCATTAAAAATCCATATTCGTTTGCGTCAACCGTACACCAGGCTTCATTTATCCCGCTTCTACAGTACTTACACAAGCACGGTTGAGTGGATTTACAGTAATCAGACAATATTTCTTTCATTTCCACGTCACTTGATGTAAACGGCGGCTCGAGCTGCAGTATCTTCTTGGTCAGGCTCATAGCTGTTATGATGATGATGAATCAGGTCGATGTGATGAAGTGGTTTGTTGATGTCTAGTGGAGGAAGGAGTGGAAATAACGACATTGCATTGGAGTCCGAACATTTTGAGAAGACTTACACGGGCAGACCTTCTATCAGTATGCGCCATTGGAGCACAGTAGCTGAAAAATACCGCAACGATTGAGAGGAGAGGTCGGTCTCGGACACATCGTACACGATTTTGGCGAACTCACTCGTACCTTGCTCATGCATGGTGAACTTTAGCTGACCTGATTTGATTAGTCCGCCTATTGTTGAGGCTCCAGTACGATGCGTCTGTTCTATCATCGACCTTACTGAATAGAGGTCAAAGAAGCCTCGGAGATATGGAATAACAGAAGAGCGACATCTACAATCACAAACATGATCCCGAGTCACTTCGAGCAGAAAGGGTATTGAATGGACGAACGCTGTTCGTTCTCTTATATTCCTCTTATTATGTTGTGTTTCGTATGGTTGATGGAGTAAATCGAAACTGACAGTCGACATATTTGTCTTAGTTAAATAGCTTCGGCGTGCCTACATCAATTGAGCACCCCTGGACAACAGTTAACATGCTCCTCATTGGTTTATGCCGACTGCGTTCACAAGGGCTGCATTTTAAATTAATGTTCACACTTCCCAGTACTCTGTTTAGTATCGGACTTTAGTCGACTAGGACTTGAAACCATTTGCAGTTTTCATCTTCTCAACCGAAGCTTCATTCCACTGAATTGTTGGTTTTGAGAGCATCATTTATGACAGTGGTTCATGTCTTCGATGTGCGTGACTTTCTAACATCCCGCGTTTCGTACGGATAGACGCACAATCCACCCAATGTTGCTTATTTACTGTGGCTACGTTTATCAGGGTTCTAAATTGTTATGCTGCATCAATTTAGATGTGTTCATTCTCACCCCCTGAACACTTCCATGACTGGTTTTGTTCTCGTTTGATCTTTGCAAGTAGCGTGATAGCCTGAAGCAATTTGAGCTATCTGGTTTCTTTCTACAAACTGTGCAACCCTTATCAGCCAGAGTGTAAACATAAAAACATTATACATTTGCCACGTTATTATTATTCGGGATAATTCGCAACCTCAGATAATATGTATCACTCCAGATCCGCGAACTGTCCCTCAGTCACATAGTCTGTCGCATGTCCTTCTGGTAGAGGCTTCGTTCCGTAACACAAACGTAACGGGTTCATTATTCCATTCCGATTATCTCTCTTCTTAGTGAGTCCAAACAAAGACGAAACCGAGTATAGGGCGTAGATCTGCCACTTACACGGCCATCGAACACACTATGCAATTTTGCAGACGTTTATTTCTAGTGACCACTACTACGGTGATAGACGGCTGTTTCACTGTTGTTAAATCTTCTCCGCATCATATACGACTTGCGGATAGATATCAGGAGGGTAGGATAGAGAATCATCAACTGGGCCACAAAGTTTCGCATGCTGGAGTTTCAGAACGGTAGCTGTTACATTTTCTTTTTCTAATAAGCTAAAAATCGTTCAACTATTGATGGCTTGTCTATAAACAAAAAGTTTCTAGCACAGTTTAAAAAAGTTATCGAGAATAACTTTTACAAACCAATCACAAATGGTTGGTCTACTTCAACCTGTGAGAAGGAAAGGTGTCATATCTGGAGGAGGTTGTGTTTCTGTGTGTGTCTGTGTGCAAATAATCAGTGTGTTGTTGAACCATTCGATTCTGGTGGTAAGGAAAGAATCGTCAGAAACACCTTCAGCTGCAGTTAGTTGTCATGTTTCACCGTTCCTCAGCTTCCATCTCAACTGGCAGACGACACATCTTGAATGCACGAAAAAGATTATCACAGTCCGTATAACGACGTCCATGAGTGACCACTTTGTGCATGATTCCGGCAGACCACTGTCAGCTTGATTCGTCTGTATGTGTTGAGGCTCTTGACCACTGTCAACCATTAGTGCCAAGAGCATCGCTTTGTATAACTATTTTTATGTGATGAGCTTCAGTGTGGATGAAGCCGCATTCAGGGTGCAGACTTGAATATGGACATTCGAAAACGATAACGTATTCTCAATCCTCTTTCCTTCGTTTGTTCCACTTGTCAACTGGCAGTTAATTCCACATTTGCTCCAATACTCCTATTCGATTGGCTAACCTCAATTATACTTCCATTTTCTCTCATTTTTTCCTGAATTGCCGTGAACTAGGCGGACACTTCCCGCGGTCGCGTGTTCAACGCTTTGCTTGAGGCAAAACGCGCCGGCACGTTACCTGGTATCCTCGGTCGACTTGGCGATTTGGCCGCGATTCCATCGCGGTACGATGTGGCGATTTCCACGGCCTGTTCGGCACTGGATCACATTGTCACGGACACCATGGATACAGCACAGCAGGCGGTCACGTTTCTGAAACAGAACAATCTCGGTTTAGCCACATTTATTGGTACGTTTTTGTTTCTGGCACTAAAACAGACGTTTTTTGCTTCATAGACGGTTAGTTCTTTAGTAGCTGGTTGATTCAGTTCGATAAGAAACAGTTCAGAATGGCCGTCATCAATTTCATTCATACTGTTCTTATTGCTTGACGTCAGTGTTTATCTTCGTGCATCTGTTGTGGCGGATGGCCTGATGTTTGATTTTTTTCCCAACCGGATGTTTAGCTTGCGTGTCTTCTCTACTAAACAGATGGTGGTTATGGTCATACACGTCTCAAACCGGTCCACATTCATAATGTTACCTCGTTTGATCAATCATAAACCGTTCATTAGACCCAGCAACCGTACACCAAAACCATCAAATCCATTCACAAAACCTACCAATATTTAAACTTACAGGAAGCTTTTATTCTCATTGAATTTCGCAATTCGGTCGACTGCTATGCCAACAGATTGTTCGACACCGCATGAGTTGCACATCAGACACGGTGACTTGACAAAAGTCGGATTCTCACTATCACCGTGTGCACGTATGTCACTCGTACTTAGTCGTGACTTAGAAGTACTGCAAATTTCTTCTATATGGATGGTGGTGAATTACATACAATGAAGAACGTAGGACTGGGAACGCTCTATTCTGGAAGAAAGAAACACTTTGAAGGTGCGAAACGTATTCCATACAAACCAGTCCGGTCACTCACCTTGTCCAGCATTGTCTGCTTGTTTTCGGCAGAGGGGCTGTGTAGAAAAATGTCACCTGAACACTCTATGTCGGTCCGCCGAGCGCCAAGAAGAAGCTCTTTCTAGATTGTCGTCCATGACGAAATTGACCAAGAAGGGGATGGAGGAATCGGACACCCTTGACGAACACCACTAATGGTAATGAATACCCGAGACGGTTGTCCATAAAGTCTTACCCTGTTTGCAAAGTGAGCATACGGTGATTTCAACTGATTCATGTATTTCCCTGTTACTCTCTTACAAAGAAGACAGCTCCAGAGAACGTTACGAGCAACTGAGTGGAAATAGCCTTTGGGTCCAGAAAGACCACAATCGTCGGCTGTCTGTATGAGTGAGGTTGTCCCACGATCCGTCTCAAAGTAGAACTGATCGGTGCACCCCAGACCGTGTCGGAATCCTGCCTGTTCTTCGTATGTCGTATTTTCTTCGGATTTAGTGAGCCGACATAGAATGATGCCAGTGAGTAACTTGGACGCAACAGACAGTAGACTGATGTCTTTGTTGTTTTCACATAGACATCGAAACCCCTTTTTAAAAACAGGAATGACTGTTGATAGGCGTCAATCACGAATTGCTTCTTCAGTTTCTCAAATCGTCTGGAGTAGTTTCATCAGTTCTGATGTCAACCTCTCTTCTCATCCTTGGAAAAAGGAGGGGACGTGGAAATCTGGCCCAGCAGCCTTGGTACGGCTTAGTAACCTAGGCTCCAGCACCACTTCTACTTCCGAAGGAGGGCTGTCTGGAACGCAGTAACTGACCATTCAGGTCCCGTCGTCCACGTAGTCTGGTTGAGGCAAGCTGAACTGTTCTTCAAAATGTTCAATCCACCTGTCAGTTTGGCGCGACTGCCTGGTAATAACTGGACCGTCTTTTTCACTAATAGTCTCACGTGCACCGACTTGACGGTCAGTATAACCAGGGATCAGGGGGACAAGTCCTCCACGATTCCCGCATAAAAGGCTCGTTCCATCTCTTGCGACTGTTCGAACAAGTGGTGCTCACGCTCTTTGCTAAAGTTTTTAGTCAGTTTGTGTTCAATTTCTCGTCGGTCGTCATCGTGAGGTTTGTCAACGTGACAGAAATCCATTTTGTGTCGCACCTGCGCAGCTCCTTCAGAACATAGTGGTTCACAACAAGTTTTCATGGCTGCTGCGATTCGTTCTCAGTGTTTGTTAGATTCTCCCACCTGATTTAAACTAGGCACTTTGTTCATCAGTGCCTCCTGATAAGCGTTCTTTACACTGTCCTCTTTTGAATGCCAGTTAGGTGTCTTGCATTTACGAGTGTATGTCCTCTGGGCAAATGACAAAACAAACCGGGCACGAACAACAACATGGTCTCAGTCCACAAGGCACGACAATCTTTAAAACATTGTTGTCTGTCGATTTGGTCTGTCTCAGAAGGTCCACGAGTGCTTCGTAGAACGCATCTTTGGTAGCATCCGAACAGCTCTCCGTTGGAGCATACGCCGATGTAATGAAAACGCAACGCTGTTCTCATTTACGTCGACAGACTCTAACGAATGTACTGAATCTGGCGGCGCACAAACGATTGTTCACTGAGATCCAGTGGGGCAAACATTGCTCTTTTCTGAAACTCAGCTTGACCACGAGATTCGACTTCGGCGTCACCAGAAACCCTGAGATGGAAGTGCTTGAATCGACAGTTGTCAGGCGGTGAGCTCATGTGGATAACGGTGCTCGAATCGTAGGCTCGCGTCTCCTCCAGGTGTGGCACGTGAAGCTGCAGATTTGAGAGGGTATTTATCGGGGTAGCTTAGTGACAGATTTGTCGGAGAGTGTGGACATTGAAAGCGCCAATGTTTGTCAGGTGTTTTGACTTCGGAATACAATTATCGCTTGAAGGCACATCGAAGGCAAAAACTTGGAGGGCAAAATCGGAAATGGAATTTGTGTTGTGTCGGGAGAACGATAACTTCTGATACTTCCCGGTCGTTTATACCGCGGAAGGGGTTGACGTGACGGACCTCACCTCGAGTCTCCGATTCAAAGGTCTGACCTACTGAACAAAGTGATACAGGTTTCTCTTTGAGGATCCTCCCCGGAGCCAGTGACTCAACGGTCTGACTGACTTGGCGGTGAGGGGCTTGTCTAGCGAGAAGGCAGTAGATGTAATCAAATCTACATCAGGCTTCTGGTTCTTACCGGATGTTTTTCGACCATATTGGATAAAACGCCGGTAATCACGGTCAACTGTTGGGTGATTGAAGTGCTGTTTGCTTGAGGTACGTTTTTCAACCCCCTTCTTCCTGATTCGGAAGACAGCAGTGCCGCAATTACAAAAAGTTCCGCCGGATGTCCATGGGATCGTACATCCCTACCTAAGCACCCCTACGCGGTCAGTAGTGCGACATACAGTCCTATGAGTGTAACTGCTTTTCGTCTAACTGCTCCCCTTTGGCCTGTCTGACAAGTTTGCACCTGGAGAGACCGAAATCTTAGTCAACACATCCCGCCGGATCAAAGCAGCACACAAGCCCCACCACCTGCAATCTGTGTTCCTAGGTTACATGTCAACATGGCTTACGTCAACTTATCAAGGTCATCTAGCAAACACTCTACGCGTATCGCGTTGAATAAGCGTGACTGGGAACGTAGAGTTCGAATGTGGTAATGTTTTTTCTGCCCCATTCAAGGCATCATGTTTCTGGAATTATTGTTTCTGCATGCTCATGTCGGTCTTCCGTCCCTGCAATATTATGGAATTATCCGGAGCTATATTGTCATTTTAAGATATACGAGTTTGCGACCAAGCCCTGTTGAAACACTGATAACCTGTGAGGTAGTTGCTGATTTCTTGCCATATTTTGCTTTTAAGAATTCAAGCAAACAGAACAAGGGAGAGAAACGCCCCAGAATACAACGCAGTCAGTTTACTTCAAACCATCCGAGAACTGATACGACATTTATAGACACAGCTAAGTATTTTCTACTTTGCATTCATCTCACCGTCAGTGCGCTTTTGGTGTCCATCTACTTCGTGACACACTTTTGAGCTATCTTGAGATCACAGCATTGTTTTGGTTGATGCACTACTCTCCGTGTTGCTCTTTTTCTACAGGTTTGGATAAAATGCAAAAATGGACGGAAAAATCGAAAGCGCACTTTACTCCTCCAAGTGGTGATTTCCAAGTTCAACGTCTTTACGATCTTGTGCAAACGGTAGACGACACCGTGAAACCAGCACTGTATTTTGCTCTGCGGGATACCTTGGTCACTGACTCAATGGATACTGCTCTGAAGGTCGCGTTCTCTCAACGTCAGCGACATCGAGTAGTCACACTTCAGGTAATGATCGGTTTCCTGCGAAAGTTCTTGTTGCTTCATACATGAAACACTGAGGGACAATTGCTTTTGATAATTCGTCAGCAAATTACTACCCATACGAATGTGCTAATCTGAAGATGAGTTGTCGGAACCAGATATTTATTGCCGTTTCAGAGATAATTGGTTTGTCTTTTGATGATTATTTACTCAAACTCTTACTTATGACCGGTCGTAATTTGTTGACCATTATGAACCACGACATGCCAACATCTATTTGGTGCTTCCTAATAAGTTAACACGTTCAAAGGATCACGTCACCTGAACCATGTTCTAGGACATTCCACTCATGAAAACACACATCATCATCATAAACAACAACACATCAGCCGTCTACACTGGTGCTTAACTGCCGCACAACCACGAAGGAAAAAAAACTATGGGAAGAGGAAAGAAAAAAGAAAGAAAGAGGGGAGGGGAAGACGACCTAACTACTAAAAATAGCTACGTCTATCTTCAGACATTTGACATCAAGGTGCCTACACCTTGCAAACAAACAACCGAACTGTAAGTGAAAGTAAGGCGTGATCAGCAAGACAGCTTCCTTACGGCCTTCACTGCCCCACGTCATTAAGTGCACTCAATTAATAGATAACTCGGTCATCCAATGACAACACTCACGCCACTGAGCTCGGTTAGCCGCCATCTCACCTAACGTCTCAAGCCACCGACTCTGTGAGTTGCGAGGGCCGCAGTCCGGGAGACGAACCCGATCTCCAGTGACAAACTCCTTCGTGAACGAATTCGTTTGTTTATGCCTGATCATCTGTCTACACACTGGTTAGGTCGTGTACTCCATGTACCGAGGAAGTTTCTGTCGCATCGCACATTGTTCAATGCAGCTATTGGCAGTTTAGAGAAGTCGCAAGATGGCCGTACGTTGACTTGGTAACAAACTTTGCATGTCCTTCAAGTATTTATTGCTCGTCCATTTCCATACGGAACGAGTAGGCGTATGCGGAAATTTTCGCGGAAGTCTTTCGCATCATCAGCTATGCGTTCGCGTGAGTATTTTCATTCTTCTTCTTTAATATATCTGTTGATAGTATCCCAGGAACATCTGTGGGAAGTATCTAGTTTTGGTGACTTTTTAAGCGACTTCAAAACAGTCTAACTTCAGCTTTCGTTTCAAACATACGAACGTTAGTTGACAATGTTTGAGGTTCGGCCCTGGGATTTGGTCTAAGCCACAATGTACGTCTGATCCGGAGGCATGCAGCAGCAACACGCAGGTCTGTTACACAAACTAAAGGATGCTTGAAAAGCCGGATAATCTGATCTCGACGATATTTCTCTTATATGTTGTTTTCTATTATTGATCCTGAGCAAATGCCACAATTTTAGAACAGCATACTTATCGGTTAACAACTTCAGGCCTTTGGGGCTCGTTGTCTGTGCAAGCATCCAACTGAGCGACTAGAAACATTCACCGAGACCGATGCCTTTTCTGTAATTTAATTTCTTGTGTGACAAACATGGTGATCTAGAATTACTGGGGGCCCTGTGGTACGTTTTAGGGTCAACTGATAGAGACTTCGGGCGCTATGTCTGGTGGTGGAGGCAGGCCGCTCTCTGGACGTATGCTCACCAGTCTGGCGCAGGTTCGCGAATACCAAGGAACTACCAAGGCTTGTTTGGGTGCCAAGCCAGTGTCGGTTGATGTGCCTGATTTACCCGCCCTAGAACGTCAGTTGGCAACCGGAGATGCTGATCTAGCGCGACTACGCGAAAATCGTGCACGGCTCGAGGAGGTGGTCACTCGACTATCCCGGCAACGCGAGGAGGCTGAGCGAACCGCCAAACGATGTGAGGTGAGTCTCTTATGTGGGTTTCGTGCTAAAATAGTAATCCTAGTTTGTTGACCGTGCTTAGTTGTTTATCTTCCTCATCGATGACTGCACGTGAAGCTCTCCTAGCCGTGACTCATAGCTGTCGTCAGTTAAATTATGCAGCCCTAATGAAATGACGTAATATGCGAACCGCAACTTAAACAAAAAATTGAAGGCAGCTGTTAATAGGTTATCCGCCGTAAACTGCTCTAATTGTCCTGATTCGCACATTCTGTGACTGCAGACATCAGGAGAAATCATAGTGGAATCCAGTAACATATAAGTCGAGTGGTTCAGTTGTCTGTGCGATGAACTAAGACGGCAAAAATCCCTCACGAGAGCCATTTTTTGCATTCTGTTTTATTCCTACGTGCAACTCATTTGTTTATATGTTGGTTACATATGGAGTGGGCTAATGAATACAGTTTCATTTGTCTTTCTACTTCATCTCTAGTTCGCTGCTGGGGGTTTTTCAGTTTCCCAAAGATTCTGGTTGATGATTACTTGTTTCTAAACGGAAGATCACTTGATTAGTTGTTCACACTTTGGAACGAGATCAGTGTATATGTGTAGCTTCTTGACATCCCTAACGCATTCGGGACGCTCTGTCTATGTAATGTGAATTTCATCCTCTCCAACTCAGTCGCTGGTTAAAGGACTACGATATTCGTCCAGGGATCAGAGAACATCGGGTGACGAGGCGGACAAAGAGACGTATATTTTTACCACTGCTGTGTGCAATGTGCAATGAAATGAAAATCAAGATGAAAGCGACCAATACATCAGTAATTAAGGAATTGCCGATTCACCTGCTCATATTATTCCATTTAATTAGTCAGCACACCATTTGGGTGCTGTTTTTTCTGTTACTGGTGATTACCAGAGGCACAGTCTTTGGTCGAATTCGTTCTTGAATAACGACTTTCAACGCGATGTTCATAACAATCAACTTTCTCATAATGTCCAAAGCTAATTTACAAGCTTCTGCTTTGCTTCAACTTTTTAGCACTCAACGTTTCTGACTGTTCACGATTGCTCGTTCTCGTAGATTATCGAACCCGTTTGTTCCCTGAATTGACCCACGTTTAACTACCGACATCTACAGGTCTTTTGAACACGAATAATCCATTCCCAGTCCTTACTGCCGTGTAGATTAGCTGTTAACTTGTTTAGCCGGCGCAGCTAGTGACTGAAATGTGAGAGCAAAGGGGCAAAAACGGCTCAGAGCACGATTAAACCATTGCGACGAACCTAGCCTGATTCGACAAGTGGCATTTTTCAATCTGAGCGTATGCAGGCGATTCAACGCCCTCATTCACAATTACTTACCCACTGTAAAATACACAAGTCACTCTGCTGTTATACATGGTTCACTTCACACATCGCTAGGTCCACAATTTACCTCTATGCTGCGTTGAACAGCATAGTATTTGCTTACTTTTGCGAACTGCCAATTCAATGGTGAAACTAGACCATTAGCTGATTTCTCCAGATCCATGGATGGCAAGAAATATCGTAGTTGCATACTGTTTTGCAGAGTTCGGAAATCACATTAAAAAATCAACTACTCGCCTACGTCCTATGCTGTTCATATGACTCTGCCAGTGGTTAATACGTATGAAATCAACCTAACTCGGAAGAACGAAAGGTTGTATCTTGACGATCGAAAGCATTCTTGTTCTGTTATCGCATCGAAATCCAAAGCGCGCGGCGTGAAGGTTGAGTACGAAGAGCCAACCATGTCTATCGTGGTTGATTAGTCACCGTACAGCCTGTTATCATGGGGACTGTAGGAATGTACACACAATCACTGCCAAGATATATAGGGAAGTCGTCAAGTGTAGACGATAGGAGATTGATGAAGCTGGTTGGTCAAATGCTACACGTTTTGCTGACCTCCGAGTGAATCGTTACAAGATTGTTGTTAATGCGGTAATGAAACATACTTGAAAAATATAGTGCCAAGCATTAGACTCAACAACCGCATCACCATCGCTTGCATGGTTTAGTCTTTTCATCAATCATTTTGTGGAGTTGTCATCATATTGATGACAATTACTCGTTCTGCTTAATCGTTGTCATGGAACATGTTGTTCATAAACTTGAGTTCTGTTGTGTACAGCAAGATGGATAGAAAAAAGCATACTAATGCTGACTCCTCCACCACTGTCCTATGAAATTTAAATCGCAAACCTTCCCAAACGCCGTTCCTACTAAACACTCATCATGTCCCACAGCAGATATTATTAATCACAATGACACTTTATCGGTATGTCCTTATCTCACTATCCAGCCTCAGGCATTTCTCGTCGTTTACTTAAATCTAGAATGCGAATTAATACAGATGCTTCTAAAATTCGCACTCTAAAATCAGTAAGTCAACAGGTCACTCTCGCACGAACATCACACTCGTTGAGTGTTGATGTCTGCGGCATCTCAGAGATTAGAATCGAGGACGGTAATCAACTTATGAAACCAGTAACACTCACACTATCTACCTGATAGTGGTTCTACACTTTACATGATTCCACGACTACCGCTACCGGTCAGGCTGAAGTGGATGTAGTCCTCGACATGATGGCCACAGTCGCATTGTTAACAGCAGATTTTGCACTATCTACTTAGCAGATTCTACTAAAGCCAACTGTAGATGTAAGATCTTCAGATATCGTTTATTTTGTCTGCTTAAACTTCGAATGTCTGTAGTGAGGTCGGTGTCAAGGACACATCTTACTCAGATTTGGCCACTCTCCTTCGGCCCACACTTGCTACTGATGTAGTTATTTTGACCGAAGATATAAACGCACAGATCGGCCACTGCCCAGATGAGTCCGAGTATCGTTTAGGTGGCAGGTTTGGGATAGTAGCACATCGCTCGGATAATAGCGGACGGCTGTTACAATTGTGTGCTGAACATAATCTATTTTAATCCACACTAGCTTAACCCCAGTCATCACTGGGGCTCTGATATCTGTTGTACTACTTCGACTCATTTTAGCTTTAGAGGCAAACATTAAGGAAGAATTTGTAGGGTTTCATTCTGGGTGGAGATGCGTTGATAAAGTTTTCACTCTTCGCCAAATTCTGGGGCAGCGTCACACGTACCGCCGGCCACCAGTTGCTGCATTTCTCGACTATAAAGATGTGTTCGATTCAGTGGATCGATCTGCCTGTTTAGAGTCGTTTAAACACAGAGGTGTGCCAACTAAGTAAGTGAACATGCTATCGACGCTTTATTCCCGTACTTCAGCTCTGGTTGAGGTTTATGATGAAGTATCTGTCAGTTTCGTCATCGGGAGCGACGTACATAAACGTTGTTCAGTTTCATTTTTTTGTTTAGTTTCCTCTTAGGTTGAATAACGGAGGACTGTCTGCAGCACTCATACGATTCCGACGTGGACCTCCTACCTAATGGAGGACTGACTGATATTGAGTATGCTGATGACAAGGTGTTGCTGTTTGACAACTGTCAAACTGTACAAACAAAGTTAGACTATTTTATACTGTGTTAAATGCTTCAGAATGCGTTTTACAGCCTCAACATGCAAGGGAGCATCTGCAAGACTGATATGATTACGTAGATTTGATGTTGGACAATTATGTTATATAGGTTGCTAACCAATTGGTGTACCTAGGAAGCTGTATAAGCGGCGATGGCGCTGGTGTAGAGAATGAAATAGGAACTCATATCTATGAGTCCTCTGGCGACAAAGAAGATTATGGGTTGGGTGTATAAGATAGCTGTTAGGGCTGTATTAATTCACGACAGTGAAACTTGGGCGTTCAGGATAGAGGACGTGAACCGTCTCCATGTGTTTGACCATCTACGTCTGCATTCGATCGCTGTCATCGGGTGACACCAACTGGTAATATGTGAATAGATTAGGAAGGAGGTATTTGGTAGTATTTGTGAAACGATTTCTTTTGTTCAATCCCTACATTTGCACGGACTTAGATGGTTAGGCCAGGCACTAAGGGTGCTACCTAGTCTCTCGGCACACTGAACACTCTTTCTGGATGCTGGGACCAACTGACATTGGGTACCAGGGGTGTTGATAATTGCGGCCTCCCGGAACGAAAGCAAAAACTAGTCTTCGTGGCACAAAGCAAATCTCGATTTATTGAGTTTCTATTGGTTACTTTATAGACAAGACGTATCAGTAAAATGAAGAAATACAATTGGTGCTGTCGCTTCAGCTTTCCAATTGGTCGGCTCCACCTCGCTAGTAGCTCGTTTGTTTTAACAAGTGACGCACTTAAACAACTTGTTTTAACTCGACGCTCGTTGTAACAAAATCCGACGCTGGAGCAGCGTGCTGTCCTGATTGGTTTCCACGCTGACATACCCGTCTGCTCGCCTTGTCGACACTGATTGGCCGTTGTCTTCCGCGAATCCCTGGTTGACTTTGTATCAATGAGTTTGTCCAATCCAAACCCCTTTACAAGGGGGACAGGTGATGATCTGTCGTAGAGAACTGAAATCGTTAACCAAGAGGTTGGTCACTGCAGGTTGGGTTCCCCTTCTAAACGGGGACCCTCGCGATTCCTAGAGTCAATGGCTGGGGACCCTGAGAGAGATGGCAACTAGTCGACCTTAGTGGCGTGGTTGTTATTTGGCTGAGTTGTCTATGAAGTAAGTGCACTTAACACCGATGTGCGATTAAAGCCGAATGGAAGTTTCCTTGCCGATGATTACTTTCATTTATCGCTCGGTTTTGTTTTACGGATATAGGCTGCTTAATATTCATTATTTGAACACAAACCCAGCTCTTTTTGACAGCTTGCTCCGTTCTGCTCCCTTTCTGTTTTTTTCTTTCTGTCGAGGGCTTGATTTTTTCTTCATGTTTGTATGGTAGTTAAGCATCGGTGAGATTCGTTGTTGTTTTACTGTCTATGGTAATGATGCTTGAACGACACAATAATGATAATCTCAGTGAACTTTACGAACACTTCAGTGAACTGCAACAATCAGTTCTTAATGGGAAGAGCTATTATTTCAATTTTACGGTTAAATCAAAATATGAGAAGCAAACATGTAGCAATCGAGCTTGTTTTTGGTGTTTCACCAGCACTCAAACACAACACATACGTGTTCAATAATGGTGGTTGATGCGTGTCACTGATGCGAGGGATGTGTTTGGTTTGATTCTTGAGATCTAGTCAAATAACACTGACCACATGAGTTTTACAGATTACGAAAGATTGATCATGTCTATGAAACACAAAAAACGAGCTTGCTTTTAAATGAGGCATATTCATGGTACTAAATTCAAAGGTAAGAAGACTAGTTCTGTGTATAATTTTGGCTGAATGATCTGTAGCATGAAGAATTAGTAGTGAAGCTACAGAATGTCATGTACCGCGTCTGTTGACAAAACGTCCTTCATTCCGTACACTATTCAGTGCGGCTGTAAACGGCTGGAAGGAACCGCTAAATGATCAGACGGTTACATGTCCACGGGTCATACGACCTAGGTAATCATGGTCGATTGGTATTGTCTGCCAAGTTGGGCAGCTCATGATCATTCACTACGTTGACTTGATAAGCCCGCTGACATGATATAGTGTCGTAGTCATATGGTGAGCCTATTTTGATACATTACCCTCCAGCTTACTTGCTTATTTGATTTAACTGATTGAATCATGGATTAATGTGAATGCTGTATAAAGTTACCTTAACGTAGAGTAGACAGTCCTGTTACTAGCCGAGCTTAACCATTCATGGTGGATCGATTTAATATATTGAATTCGGCTTGACTTCATCGCATCGGTTAGCCGTGGACGAACTTCATGTTTATCACTGATTCGTCTGTTATGAGAATAGTGTTCCTTCAGCCGAGTGCCAGTTTTTTATACTATGGTGCTCATGTTTGACGAAGAATTTCCTGTATACTTCTTACTACTCTGGCCGTCGTATGGCCAGGTAATGATCTACTAACCTCAGTACTTTCAGTCGATGTTGTTTTGACGTCTGTTTCCGACTTCACCTGTTTGTTTTCAGCACGCTCCCGTTTTTCTCTTATTTTTAACATTATTTTCATTTGCTTGTGCGTTCACTTCAGGCGGAATGTGCTCGTTTGCGTGCTGAGGTGGCCACGTTGACAGCCGAAGCGGATCAAGCTCAAGAGCGGGCCAATTCGATCGGACCATCCGCTACGGAGCAAAAACGCTTGCAAACGGAACTGCAGAAATTGGAGAAAATCGTTCAACAGAAATGTGACCAAGCCGCGAAGAAACGCGCTGAGGTGGAGTCTCTGAAAACCCAGTTGCTGGATGTCGGTTCTGTTCGTTTAACTGCCGTGCGTAGCCGTTTGGATGCGATTGACAAAAAGACGAAGGAGGTCTGTTTTAGACTGTTTATGTGTCTCAGCCTTTTTCTTGCATTACATATATCGTGGGCCTTTCCCGAGTAATCTAGTCAAATTGGAATACTCGGCTGACTTATATGTACACGTTGATCGCCACGAGAGGCTTGTGTGTTTTGAGTTCACTGCTCTCACTGTGTGTGTGTAAGAACAGTGTTTGCTTTTTATGATCGTCTGAGCTGGCCGTTCAGTGGTTTTGCACGACTTTAGGATGAACAAGTGTTGTTTAGGCAGTCTGTCACTAACTAACGAACTAACGACCGCACTAGTCTATCACCTAGATCACTTGGTGGGTGCCAAATACTGTGGTTAGTGGGTCGAATAGTGTAATTCTGATATTTTCTAGCTTTTGGCTCGCATTTGTGACTCAACGGATAGAATGGTTGTCATGAAGAGCATACGATTTTCCGCCGTTGATTTCAAATAGGTGGTCGGAGCTGAGATCTTTTCGTAACCAACAAATCGACAAAATCTTTCACGTTGCTCAACCAGTACTAGGTCACCTTGCTGTTTTGCAAAACAATGATTTGAATCGAACAGTCGGTAATGTAACATCCTAGTCGATATAGCTTTGAGTATTTGTGTATCGTTGAAACTTTGGTAATCATTTTCTAACAGGTTGGTACGAAACAGTATCAATGTTCTTGTGTAGTTTTTCCGTATAACGTGCTACATCACAAACCCTTCAAGCAACTGTGTTAGTGGGTGTTTAATGTTTACTTGTCGAATAGCACAGTTTTCAGTTGTTTTATTCTATGTTCACAATGGTTTGTTGTAGTTGCCTAGCGCTTTTTCGACTCTACAGTTCGAGTCTCGTTTTCATGTAATGGAATTTTACGGCTTGGTCTTAGAGGACATTGGTATTACTATCTACTTTGAAAGTTACTGAAAGCTTTCGTCCTCTTGAGTCGATTATTGCAGAAGTTTGTTCACCTGAAGCTGTCAGTTTCCTGTTATTCAACTCCCCTCTTGATTACTGTCCATACCAATCTCTGATTATGTCAAATTTTTCGTTGAATTTAGATACTGCTGGTCCTCTTCAATTAGCTTATCAACCGATACGTGTTTGGACGTTTAACACAGCGAATTTGGTGTTTTGGTAAACACTTGTCTTCTGTAAATGTGCAAACAAACGTTCACAATAAATGTTCATTGCGGTAGTTCCGAGGGAGAGACAATGTAAATTTCTCACAATCGGTGCGGTTATTCTGCATGCGTTGGTTCGCTAGATGTTGGTGTGTATGATCTTAGAATGAGAACACAATCACAACGGAAACGTTAAAACAAAACGAAGTGTATTTGTTCAAACAGTTGAGGAATAGTGGATATTTTCAGGATGTACAATCGACAATATATGACAAAGGAAGTTTTGACCCCTTCTAAATTGATACGGAACAAGCGACATTTTAATTTGGCGAATTGTGAAAATAGTTCTAATGCTGTTTATTGTTTCATTTCCACCGGAATTCACCTAAATCCCGAAACATTTTTTTGCTTACAATCCCAACGAGTACTTCAACAAATCTTTTCTCTATATCCAAGAAAAGCCACAGTTCCTTTTTAATGTAATCTCCGACGACTCCTCGTATCATGTCACGGTTGACCTCTTTCCTGTCTCCAGCTAATGAGCTTGTTTGTCACTCCGGCGTAACATCCGCTACACTGACTCAACTCATCCTTGCCGGCATAGGTTTTTAACCATATTATACTGATCAGTGGAATGAATGTATTGATTTTACTGAACAGAACGACAGAGTGCAGCCTATCACATAAGCACAAGTGACCTTGAATGATCCATGTTGTTCGATCAAAGCGTATGGTTAAATGAAGAGAACTTGCAACGGATGAGCTTATATTTCATGTTTCATTTCTTGTCAACCTCCATTCGAAACGCTGTCTCGTCTGTCGGGTGACGGTTCAGAGCCATCATGCCTAGTGGGTGTGCTGTCTACATGAGTACCGCTCATATTAATCGACCTGCTTCTGTTGTGGTTAGTCACACGATTCTTCGGTGCACCGGAGAGGCTGAGGGGCTAGACACAGAAATTCTGTGCGAATAAGCTACATTGATGAAATTTTCCATCGTGTTAGCAACTGAACTTGTATCGATTACGTTTGAGAAAATGAAGCGCAATTACCAGGGTATTAGAAAGTCTGACAGTTTGTGATTTTTGTGAGGGTACAAATACCTCATCTGATTTTCGTTGGTGTGCCTTCAAAAACGCTTAAAGTAACTTCACTTTTGATTTGTAAACAGAAATCAATCGTTGTTTACCTCATTCAACCGTCTTAGTTCAAAATGGAAGAAAGTGTCTATCCAACGACCGTTGGATCCGAAAATCAGAGGATGACTGCTAGGCTAGAAAGAACAGTTTCACTTCCAGGGGCGTTCGACGGAGCAACATGAAGATGGGTGTAGGGACTTGACCAAGTTAATGTTTCGTGAACCTCTTGCAACGAGCCCTGCTGAGTTCTATCAGAGCCAGAGTTTATCATGCTGCAGCCGGAGTTTTTGATTCCAGCTACGGCTAAAATCAGAACTGAAGTTTATAATCACCTTGACCATCCTCGATCATTCTTCGCTTGGCATATCGAATGAAACAAAAAAGTACTGGGTTTTGAAAGAACAGTTCTTGAGGCTTCGTGATCGTCTCTTTTAGGGTAAAAGTACGGAATTCAAAATGTTCATCACGAGAGTGCTACATCGTCATAAAACTGGAAAGCAAATTCATCGAACTGTGGAATCCGATTTAACGTGGATATGCAACCGTTATCATGAATTCAATGTCAGCTAGGCGACTATAGTGGAAAACCTAAAAAAGGTGTTTCATCCGAAGTCCCAGCACCTGACGTACTGATGGTGGTTTCACCGCATGCTTCATCTCCGAACAACTGTTCTCGTATGCCTCTAGTACCAAAATCAAATACTTTGAAAACGAACTGAAAGAAATACTGAATCAAATGAAAAACAATAGGGCACCGAAAGGAATCACAGAAAGAACAAATTGAGAAACTGAAGTGAGGAAGGTGGAAAAACACTGAAGTAATTGTGAGCTCACATTACACTTCGACCCTGTGCAGGACCGTTAGAAGTTGATGGGTATGATAGACTTACTTCTGTGCACTACGTCGAAACAAACAAGATAAGCGGTCTGTTTGTGTTTCAGTTCGATCAGCTCATTGAGGATAATGATCCAACTGTCAGTAGCGGCCGACGACAGGTGTAACGAAGCGCGGCCACATAAACAGTTTACGGGGTAATCGCGGAGTTCGATGGTTGGAAAGCACATCCGGAATGAATTGTTTCTGCATTTAAGAGTTCCCGAGAGTGATCTCCCGATTTTTTTTGAAACAACGACTCTGACGATCCATCAATTTATTGTACTCACAGAGACGTATAACTCTAGATTAAGCATTATCAAACACACTTTGACTTACTCTCTGCACTGGTTTGTTTTATTTTCCTGATATTGAAAAGAAAATCCTCATCCTGAAAGTACCTAACTCTAATTCCTTTTCTCGTGATCTTTTTAAAAGTCTCTGAAAGGTGCGCATCAACCACCGGATAATTATTCTACCTTCGGTTGCGCTTAACTGTTCATTGTCCCTTCCGGTCCATCGTTTATTGGGATAGTGTAAGAAGTAGTGTCACGTGAACCAAACTAGATTTTTTTTGTCGCGTCCACGCCTGTCAACATTGATTGGTTTCCTAGTCACCAGGACAACTGTAGGTTCTGTCGACCGACCAGTTATCTGATATTGCTTGTTGGAGAGTAGTGTCTGAGATTTATGTATCTTTTTTGAAAGCTATAGACGGTCAAACTTCAGGTAGAATATGTACTTATGTTGTGACCGCAAAAGACGCTTGGCCAGAGAATTCGTTTATTGAGCAAACTCCTGCATAGTTCGTCAAAAAGCAAACCACAAACATGTACACTCATCTGCACGTCGGACATGTACTCACATACATCGGGTGGTAGGGCGTTGTCATTCCCTTTGGTGAAACCTCTGCCATAGTGCGTATACACTATTCCAATAGTCTATTCTTGTCCATCATCTTCCAGGCGTTCGGAGCTTGCTCTTTTGTTCCTGTATGCTGCCTGTGGGTAATATACTACTCGTGAGTAGTATACTACTCAACGAAACTGCCTGTCGTACAACACTTATAGCTAATTATCGCCACCCTCCGTCATCTCTGGCACAGCTTAACGAGGTTTCTTTTTTACCTAGTCATAGCCGACCATTCATTCGTTCACAACGCTCATGAGCATGACTGTGGCTCTGATCGCCGCCCACCAAAAAAATTTTTTAATGCTGTTGCAAAAGTCATGCTTTACTACTTTTCGGAAACAGAACAACAAACTTTGTTTATATCGATAATGTCCTGCTTGCTAAAAGACAAGTAGAGTACCGTTTGATGAAGTATCGTGAAGTATCACGATACGGTTGCTCTTCCCATCACCTTTTCCTATACTCTTCCTAGACAGTACTATTTCGGATTTATTCTGAAAGTCCGCTTACCTCATGGATTGTTTCTCAGAATATGGTAGGGTTGAGAAAGAATCTGGTGGTTGAGCCAGTTTGGTGTTTATCAACCTAGTGCACCTATGACACTCCCGTGGAGTGCTTTCGTTAGGGAGCAGAATATGTAATACTAATTTGTGCTCTATGGTTCTGAGATTCGGCCAGTTCACGTTATTTTAACATTTATTGTCTGCAACGTATTACTCACATGTGGTAGCAGGTCGGATGAAGTGTGTTGAAAATTAATAGCCTATTGTTCCTGTAAACTGTTAGACGGTACGCATGAACACATGCGATTGATTAAGCTAACATCTCTGTTTAGTGCCTCGTCTGCACTTGCTAGGGTTGAATACACAAAACTGACACAGTGGGCGTCCGATGATTTGGTATTCGGTTACGACAGCGTTGATCCCTGGGTTCGCCCCATATTGTTTTCGGTCCGGGTTCCCAAAAGACATTGAGCGTCACTAGCTAGGATGGGAGTAAGTTGGTCGAAACTCGTAATCGTTGACTGTCCTGTTGTTCGGCATGTTCTTTTTCAAGCATAATTGTACTTTCATAAAAAGTGTCTCGTACGGCATAAGGTCTTAAAAAAAACAGTTGTCGTTCTAATCTCGTTATTCTTCTTCTGTTTCCCATTGTTCTTTCTATTTGATATTTGTCTTATATCTTTTAATTGGCTCGATTGTGTCTATTCCCACTCACTTTCCTGTTGGAATAATTTCCTATCGCCTTCCGTTGCAAATTGTGAATGTGCATGATCCATTATATTTATATTCTGATTGACTTACCTGTTCATTCCCTCAGACCAATGATCAACTAACCAAACTGGAGGTCAGTGTGAAGACTGCGGCTCGGAACTATGAGAAAGCTCAGACCAAGGTGGCCAATATGGTGACCGAATTGGAGGCGGCCAAAATCAAACTAACAGAAGTGGATGGGAAACTAAAAGAGCTGGAAGAAAACGCTCGTGTGTGTATGGTTGCATTTCAGCAAATTCAAGCTGATGTGAGTCCGTACAATTATTTGAATCATAAACTGTTTCATGGTGTGTGGAAAACTCAGGTAACACTTCAAAATAGCAAGAAGACAAACGTCACGGAATGTTAACACTTCGACTTATCTCGTCAGCCGCATGCTTAAAACAATAACAGCTGAACTGCCGTGAGCAACCCTGCATTAGTTCTTCGGTAAAAAAAAACTAAACAGTAATGTTGGTGGGAAATCTCAATACACAGGCATCAATTGGTTGTGCATGCTGTGTTTATGCCTATTCATGTCTTTTCGCGTCGTATCGTGATGGAACCTACTAAAATTCTAACTTAATGACAATATTACCAGTGGTAAGCTGCTTGGTTTTGAAACAAATCAGACTTTTGCTCCAACACCTAAAGAAAACCATGAGATTTTAGTCAAGTTCCCACACATCCTGGGCTGCAAATGTCTTGTGCCGGGTTGTGTAGCTTCGCATAATGTCTGACATTGAACTCAACGGCAACCTTTGATTTGTTTACTGTTGGTCGCTCTCCACGCCTAATTCACTTGCCTGTTCAATTCCCATGGTTGATTTCTTTGTACAAAGTTTAAACTGTTAGACACTGCTTTGTGGTAACGTTGTTTACTAGTGTGAAAGCGATATTTCATTAAAAGACCTCGTTGAATTTCATGTCGTTTAGCTTATTCAGCTTTGTTTGTTCATGGAATGCAGTTTACTCATTGGAATAGAAATATTTCTTCCACTGTACAAATTATCGAAGACGCAATCCATCTGATGTTTGTTCCTTTATCTTTACGTTGACACTCTACCCTACTACTCCAATGCGTTGTTTTATGAACTTACTTATAACATTGTTGTTGTATATTTTCGTATCGCTAACAATTACGCCCACAGGTCACGTGATAATATTTGCAATATCAGCTAACTGTGCTGTTTCTCATTCTCCCCATCCGCCATATCTCTGTTTTTCTCTCTTGTCGAGGAAAGTTATCATAGTCTTCCTCTTGGGTGCTGCTAGCATTCCGTTGCTCATGATCTAATCTTCATCTCTCTTCTCTCAAACATTTCCTAAACTTACCGATCACTTCGTGTGACAATCGTCTTGAACATGATTAGAATGCCATTTTATGTGGCTTCAGTTCCAAACCTTTATCTACATTTTATTCCGTGGTTAGTCGCTTCATCAGTATATGCGTTCACTTCTTACACTCGTTACTGTGTTTCTTTGTAAAGTTTCTGTACACTTTTGTTATCATTGTCCGAACATCTTGCCGAAAACACATTTTCTTACGATTTCGACTAACATTGTTATTTTCAAATACTTTATTACTTGTGGCAAAGTTGCTGACAATCTCCTTTCTGATCATACCGATTCTTTTCTCCCCACAATTTTCTCTACCCATTTCTAACTCATGAAGACACCGGAAGCATAGCCCGTTGTTTACACTCACAAACCCATGCACCAGCTAATTTCTTTCTTTCTATATCACACGTTTATTGAGTAGCCGCAATTCACTTTTGAAGAAGTTATCCAATAGACTTTTTTAAAAAAAAACTTGACGTGTACCATGTTTGTATACCTTTTACCATTGTAGTTATATGTCCATGTTAAATGTTCACTCCGAGTACACAAGCTGTTCCGCGTGTTGACTTATTTTGACGTTAAGGCTTTGTTCCTTAGAATATAATTTGCTTCCTGACTGAAGACAAAATGATAATGCTCATTTCATGTTTCCTCCTCTCTTCTAACCGACACAAAGTCATGGGCTATGCTTCTCACTTGATGTCCCAATTACGGAGACAATTTAAATGTTGCATGTGGCTGTCAAAATTGGATGGGGTACTCTGTGAAACCTCCATGATTACAAAACTGACTACGTGAACATTTGATGGTAACTTGTTTGGAGTAGCATAGTGATAACGTGGTTGCTCCTCTTCTGTTGTCGTTACCACAGCCAGTTCATATGGATATCCTTTTGTTAATGTGGAACTTTTGTTTACCAATTTCGACCCAAGAAAAGCTGTGCACGATTCGACGTTTCCAGTTCGCTGTGTGATATCCTGATGAACTTATGCTGAGATAACTTACAAGTATAGGCTGAACAGATATATGAAGATAACGGTTACAACATTCTTTTGTTTTAAATTACGCTTCAATACATTTGCCTGTGTGTGTCCTACTGAGTCACGTGTAGTAGAACGATTTCTGTCAGACTGTTCAAACTCAATCTGGAGCCGATGCCTGCGAAATTCGAATGTTCACCTGTACAGTTGGGAGCTGGTATTGTTTTAACTGTACCCTCTCTTGCATGCCTCATTCTGTTGCGTTCCTTGTAGGTGGAGCAACTTCAAAAATCCAAGGAAGAAGCACAAGCTAAATTGACGGAACTCGAAACATCTCTGGTTGCCTTACAAAAAAGTGAAACAGTTGCACGTCGAAATCTGACCCAACTGGAAACTGAATTGTCCCAGTCCACTGCCAAAGTACGACAGTGGCAACGTGAGCTACGTGGCCTTCGGTTGCACAAACTTGATGATGAATCAGATGATGAAGCTACTCTGGTCGATTCACAAGTTGATGCAGAGCCTGTCGCGTCTCAGCCGAATAACACTGAAATGACGGATAACCTCCTTTCCTCACCACCGGTGAGAAAAACGCAGCGGAAACCCACTGATCTTCCCATTTACTCGAACGATCAACTACAAGGTAAATATCTACTCATCTTGTGAGTACGCATCACCGTAAACATCATCGTCATTAATACAACAGTAGTTGGTACTGCTGGTTAACCCCGTACAACCATGCAAAGAAGGGCAGCTGCTAAGTTACGTTTAAACAAGAATGAATAAGTGGATCTTTTTGCATAAAATTGTTTGTCTGAATCGGAATACGCAACACTAAAGTGTCTACAGATCGCTAGTAAATAACAAAGATGCAGGTAAGAACAAACGACTGCTTCTCTGTGTTTTTCATTGTTCCTCGCTTTACTATTTGCCCGTCGTCGAACATCGACGATATCTTTTGCCTTGATCGTGTTGGTTGTGCTGTTGGTTACCACTCAAATCTCCACCTTTAGATGTGGTTCACACAGTTCATCTTCACCTCACAAGAGTTTCGCATACTTCCTACTTTGCCGAAGCCACTTGCGATTTTCATATACCTCATAGACTATGCCTCTTGTGTGAGTAACGTAAGTTTGAGTGAAAACCTGCCTGCTGTTGTGATCGTGTCCACATCGGTAGCTTCTTCACACACCACTAAAAGCCAGAAATTCGTCCTCCGTTAATGGGGCTGTCGATTCGTATAGGTCCCTTTGATTCGATCGATGGAACTGCAACGTGCGATCGTTATTCATGAGCTGGTGTCCGGGAATTATGGTATCCTTCTGGAAGCAATTTACTGTCAAGTATCGGTTTGGCCTAAAGCTTCTCGTATGCTATCGCTCACCTTTAACATCTCAACTACAGTGTGATCAAGTTCCCTAGGCTCCTTTTCCTTGTCGATCTTTGTAGTAGATGAAATGTGAGAATGCGCTCTGATAGTCCATGAATGTATCAGCATAGAAATGCTACCAGGTACTTGAATTGGAACATGTAAACAACACAGCTGTAATCTGTGATGGTTCACGGAGATTCAAGTACGTTCTCAACAGGCTAGATGTTTCGGTTCATCAGTTTGCCAATAGCTTTACATGTTCCAATGCAAGGGATTATTGTATGACTTGGCTGACACTGCAGCTGCTTTCATCATAGATGATGAGTCATTTGAGTTAGTTGATATGTTCTAACAGACCGGCAGAATTGCATTAGCATTTCTGGAATGTCAGATGTGGCCACAAATCATACAGCTAAAAGTGACTTACACGATCTGTTTCACTGATATGATCTCCGAATTTTTATGGAGGGCCATGTGTGTAACGGGACTACATGTGCAGTCCTACTGTACGGTTGAGGACCGTGTCCTGTTCGGTCAAAGGATGTCCAGGGAGCGTCTGTGATTATTCACTGTCGTCTTCAGTGTATTCGGTGATTGTGGTGAAGATGCCATGTAAGTATTGACGGGGTTTACTGGTATGTCTTCAGTACGGCCAGACATTTTTTTGGTAATTGTGCTTAACAATTTTCTTATATGCTTAGTTGGTTTCGGTTCATCTAAGGTTCTTCGACTCACTATCTATCCGATGGTGCCCTGTTGGTTAATTTACTACTATTGTTGATTGTACGTTGGTTCTGACTTTCAGGTTGTTTCTAACATTCTGGCTCAATTTCGTAGGTAGATCCGTATTTCAGAGCAAAAATCTGTAAGTTTTGCACTACCTTTGTTCGATACGTTTTGCTCTGTTATCGAGAAAAGTGGTTTGTTCGTCACAAAGATGTGAACAGATTTGTTGTTTTCAATCATCCTTGATTGTCTCAGTTAGCCCGCATCTCCTAGGATGATTGTGTTGTCTACGTGTCTTTATCGTATTCATAACCAACCAAAAATTGGTCACGACCAGAAACTTCGTCTCACTTTCGATTGATTCAATCTTGTTTTTTCCCATTCCTTGACCTATCTGATTCACTTACTTCCACGCACTCACGAAGAACTGGCCGTAGACATGCAGGAGATGCGGAGTTTGGAAGATCGTTTGGCCAGCATGGCTCCGAACATGGCTGCTATCGAGGAGTTTCGTCGTAAAGCTGAGATCTATTTGACCCGCGTTGGCGAACTGAACCACGTCACTACCGTACTTGGCGAGCAACGTAAGCAGATGGAGGACGCGAAGGCCAAACGACTGTCCGAATTTCTGGACGGCTTTCATGCTATCACAGCCAAGCTGAAGGAAATGTATCAGATGATCACCCAAGGTATGTCAGTCTGATTGCGGGTGTTCAAACTCATCATGGTCGAAAGTCTTGGATTCATGGTCGATATGGATGATTGATTGTCATTCAGCTAGAAAAAGTGGAAACTACTCTAGTTTGGACGTAAAGCATTTTTTCCCGTGATAAGTTCGAAAGATTAAGTCCAAATTTCCATTTCGCACGATTTTTGCCATGACAGATTTCGTTGTATCCTTACGAGTGCTTACTACCGACTGTTATTTTATCAAATCAATAACAAACCGGAATGCAAGTTACAATGAAATGTTACTTATGAGTAGTTTGGCAGATTTGTGATTTTTAGATGAGACCCAAATGTGAAACGTCAGGGCTTCAGCCGGATTCGAACTAGCGACAGGAACACCATGCTTCAACGCAGCAAGCGCTGTACCAGCTGAGCTACGAAATCACACCGGGAGTTCAGAAATGTCACATTTGGACTCTGTTACCCACCCGTCTCACTGTCTCGTGGAATCCACCAAATGATCCAGGGGATCGACTGCCTCTGCAGGATTTCTCAACCAGTTCACGCTAGAACCCACCAACAACACTATCGAGCATAGGGCTTATATTACTGATGAGTAGTTTGGCAGATTTATGGTTTTAAGATGGGGTCCAACTGTGAAAATTCAGGGCTTCGGCTGGATTCGAACCAGCGACAGAATCCAAATGTAAAACTTCCGAGCTCCCGGTGTGGTTTCGTGGCTCAGCTGGTACAGTGTTTGCCGCGTCTAGCCATGGTATTTCTGTCGCATTGTATACCCTTCCTTTTAATGAAAACCGAACGTCTTTTCGACGCCACGGATGACGCAGGCTGACGAAACCAACGCGTACCTTTGTTATCCTCGCTGATATATCATCATAAATATTACAACCTGACGAGATAGTGCTACGTAAGTATGTGAAACTATCCACAGTCTCAAGCGGATTACGTGCATTGAAGAAAGTAGGAGTGACAACGTCCCGGTCTTGAAGAAACACTTTGAAGGTGCAAAGCGCATTCCATACAAACCAACCCAGTGATTCACCTTGTCCAGCATATTCTACATGTTTTCCGCAGAGGGGCTGTGCAAGATAATGTCATCCGCATACTCCACATCGGTCAACCTAGCTCCAGGAAGAAGCTCAACACCAAGTTAACTGGACTTCTCGAACGCACTTTCTAGAATGTCTTCCGTGACAAAATTGACCAAGCATGGAGAATGAGACACCCTTGACGAACACCACTAGAGGCGATGAATACCTGAGACAGTTGTCCATAAACTTTCATCCCGTTTGCAGAATGAGCATGCAGTGATCTCAACAGATTCACGTATTCCTCCGGTACTCCATTGCGAAGGAGACAGCTCCAGAGAACGTTACGAGCAACTGAGTTGAAAGCGGGCTTTAGATCCAAAAAGACTACGACCTTCGGTTGCCTATATGAGTGCGGATGTTTTAAGATCCGTCGCAAAGTAAAAATATGATAAATGCACTCCCGACCGGATCGGAATCCTGTCTGTTCTTTGCGTATCTGGCTTTCTCTGAACTTATTGAGCCGACGTAAAATGATACCAGTGAGTAACTTGGACACAACAGACAGTAGACTGATACCTTTGTGGTTTTCACATAGACATCGAACCCCTTTTTTGAAAACGAGAATGACTGTTGATAGGCCCCATTCACGAGGTGCTTCTTCAGTTTCTCAAATCGTCTGGAGGAGTTTCGTCAGTTCCGA
>LUCH01003504.1:56168-66182 GCA_013368495.1 Paragonimus heterotremus
TAAGTAATTGTGAATGAGGGCGTTGAATCGCCTGCATACGCTCAGATTGAAAAATGCCACTTGTCGAATCAGGCTAGGTTCGTCGCAATGGTTTAGTCGTGCTGCCAGCTGATTTGTCCCCTGATGCCGGGGTACAAAATCACTGTGGTCGTTGGTGCATGTGGTTTTATTCGAACAGCTGGAGAAGGTGATCATTGCACTGTTTGCACAAAATCTACCTTTCTTGTGGACACTAGCTTTTACTGTTTTCAGATAACCTGTGGAGCAGGACTGACACTGGTGGTTTGGATGCGATTGAAGCCAAACTAATTTTTCAATGGTTAGAAAAGCCTTTCTCATATGTGGTAGTTCGTACCATTTTCCCTCAGTGTATCTTATTTCATCGTCGTCATTGTAGACGGCAATAAACCAATCGTTCGCACTGATGCTTAACTGCCACACAACCACGGAAGGTGGTCTGAGCCAGATACATTGACACTTAAAATATAAACTTCTCATCTATCCGGTTCTGTATGGGGTCATCGAGCACAGCTGATCCGTAAGTCTCAATAGTTGGCGCAGCGGTCCATTTAACTTGCCATTATGCGACAGTCACCAGAGTCTGGCGAAATCGTCACTTGCTTCAGGTGTACCTGCTGATTTTCGGTCATCAGTTTTTCACACTGTCAAATTGGTGCTTTTCATATTGGTTACACGGTCAACAGTCTGTACTGGATTGTCTGCGATGTGAGAACAGACCCGAGGGGATGCAATCACGTTGTGGCATTCTGAGGTTGAAACGCGCATTCCACGCCGTCTATCCCTTTCATGCAACCTAGGCAACCCGATTTTACATTTCCTGGGCTAGATAACGGAATGCAGTCCGTGTATAGTTGACCTTTCATTGTGCTATCCCTATCACCCCCGTTGACTCTGTGAAACTCACCTAACCTGTCGTTCGTGATAAGTAAGTAACGATCGATCACTTTTAATGAACACTGCTTACAGTGAATAACAGTGCTGATCGTTATTCACTAATTCTTCCTCCGTTTGCTTACTGAGAGTACGATGTTTGTGTTTGCAGGTTCATAACTTTTCTTCGTGGAGAGTATTGCGATATTTATTGTATCTTCTGTCTTATCTTGTGTTAAGCATGTGTATGCCACCCCCTCACTTTTCTGCTATCCATTTTGCGTAGGAGGTGACGCGGAACTGGAGCTGATAGATTCACTTGATCCGTTCTCCGAAGGAATTGTTTTCAGCGTGCGGCCACCAAAAAAGTCTTGGAAAAATATCGCCAATCTATCCGGTGGCGAAAAGACCTTATCCAGTCTGGCACTAGTGTTCGCGTTGCATCATTACAAACCCACTCCTCTATACGTGATGGACGAGATTGATGCGGCATTGGATTTCAAAAATGTTTCGATCGTGGGCAATTATCTAAAGGAACGCACCCGGAACGCGCAGTTCATTGTGATTTCGTTGCGAAACAACATGTTTGAGCTAGCTGATCGCCTGGTCGGCATCTACAAGACGCAGAACGTCACTAAGACGATCACTCTGGATCACGCACGTCTGACTGATCAACTCAGCAAAATGGTGGTCCGTGTTGCAACTGCCCATGGTCGCGAGAAGGATTTACTAGAACAGCAGCAGTCTCAGCAACCTCGTCTGGACTCTGCTCGACCTCCGGCCTCCCAATCCGTTGTGCCCGATGCATTCGCGTTGGTTGCATCTCGGCCAACATTCCCTACGAACGCGTTCTTGGAAGGTCAAACGCAGGAATACCCCATCGTGATTGGTTTGGTAAGTTTTTCTTTGGTCGCAGTATTCCGTTCGTATAGGCTTTTTTCTGGACCAAACAATTGACAGTGTCACAATGTTTTGCCCTCCCCAGCCTGTTTCGACATCTTTCCAACTGTGCATCATTGTTTGATGTAATGTTCGTCTATTGTATACTCATGAAGGTAGTCCTTCTATGTTTGTAGGCAAAAAAAGGGTTGAGCCGTCGTTTTTAAATCATAGAACACCCGTCTCAAACATTCAACCTCAAGTTGATCACACCTTGCAGATAGACAACTCATTTGCAAGTGGGATTAGCACAGTATTTACAGGGGCAGGTTTTATGTAGTTTTCAGCGTCCCCATTTCACTGGCAGCTTAGCATCGTTACGGTAGTATTCCTCTAACCAAACCTAGCTAGTCACCATGTGCAAACCATGTGAACCACAGCCAATATTTAGCTGATAGGAGAAATGTTATCTACTGTGGTTAACCTACTGGTAACTGTACATTTTTGCACCCCTAATCCCCAGTTGTTTACTTTGCAACTTACATCAACGGATCCTGACATTGGCAACGAGATCCTCAACCGTACACGCTCATCAGAGTTCGTGCATCCGATTTTCGAAAGGTTTATTGAGTTCTCGCATTAAGTAGTGAACTTTAGCAAAATGTGAACTCCGTTTTTATGCATAAACGCGCCTACCTGTCGCCTGTTTTTTTTTATATCTTTAGATGTTCTGTTTACTTTTATTGGCTGTTGTCTCTTCCATTTCTCCTACACTTACATCGATTACTTGTTTGTATTTGATCAACAAACTAGCAAACATCCACCAAGGCTACCTGATGAAAATGAGAAAGGTTTTTGGAAACGGTGTGTCCCGGTGATTACCAGCCGTGGTGCATACTTGCTAGTCCATAGGCTGACCGCAAATAGCTGATCGAGTTCAGCCTGGGAAGAGCAACAGTTAAAAAAAGCAGCTCACTTATTTTCCCGCACATTGAATGACCATTGTCTACTGGACATTTTTTCGGACAAGCATCATGTGATCTGTCATTCTAACACGTATTCACATATCATGAGCTTGATTCCGCTGTGTGTGTGGTGCTAGTAGGATACAGTATGTTTAAAACAGTTGTTCACTACTTTTTTGGCGATCACTAGAACTAACCGTTTGTAGATAACTTGTCTGTAGTACGAGCTGGAATGCTCGCTAGTTTTATCTGTACTTCTATGTTGGTTATCGAATGTCTGTTTTCGATGTTTACATGAGTTGTAGTCTTATACGGATGGGCTATATCCCTGTCATTGTCTTTATTCTATTTTCAGGATTCTCCAGTTGTAGAAACTGCTCAGTGACAACTGTCTCGCTCGCTCTCTCTCTCTGGTATGTATTTTTTGTTATCACCAGATGTTTTTGTGTGCGTTATTCTTATGCATTTGTACTCGTCCATTTTTTCTTAAAATACTATTCCTCTGTACAAACTTAATATATGTCTCTCAAAAATGTGATTCCTCTTGTGTTTTTCTTACTTTCTGGATAATATATGGTAAAATTTAAAACCACCCGTACACTGGTCATTACGTCCGAGACCTACGGAATTCTACTTTGCAATCAGTATGCTGAACAGTAGTATCATTTGTTACCGTTCTTTTTCAACTGGATTACCTTATGTAAAACAACATACCATTTTGCTAGAAACCTCGTCAGAAAGTGTCCTGAAACTGTATTCGATATCGGACACCTAATCTATGTCATATACACAAGGCGAAAAGGGCACTCATCCTGATACTTTTGTACACGTTTCTGATGTTTTGTTAGTTACTTTTCATATTAGTTAGTTTGAGCTCTGGATTGGTGCTACAACGGGAAATACAGCGATTCGGTTATACAGATGACGTTATCTTCACATGCGTAATTTTGGAACATCTCGTTTTATCTACTATAGTAGCTTTCTGAACATTCGATAGACTACCGGCGCAACGCCATTGATCGACTGACAGACAGTTGTTTGTAGAGCTTGAGTAAGCGATTAGGACGAGAAGAGCTTGGAGGAATTGAATTGTGGTCGGTGCATTCGGTGCCATACTCCCATCACGCTGTTAGGTGGCTAAGCTTTGGCCACTGGTGGCATGTTAGCTTTTTATCATCCGATCAGACCGCTTATTCGAGCTGGATTTGGCGTTAGTGTCATCGCCTTCTATGTTTTGGTCAGTGGGTTTATCACTGGTACACAAGCCGAAGGTGACGTTATGTTTACATCATCTAGTACTTCTGTGAAGAGGAAATATTTGACCGCTCACTGAGTAATACGACGTATTATTTCTTTTGTAGACCTTCACATTCAAATGGAGACTGTCTCAATTGATTTAAGTAAAAAATTCCAGGGCGATTGTTTGTAAACACGACGTAATAGGTTGAATGAAACGTTGTTAGATTGATAATACACAAAGCAAATCGATTTTCCGGTTTAATTGATTCCCCAGCCGGAGTCTCACTCAAAAAGACGGAGGTTATGGGTGGTGTGAGGAAACACTTTTTTGTTATTGTTGGAACAGTACAATTCCAAATCGAATGTTTGTTTTTAAACAGTCTGATCGTGATGTTAAGGAGTTACATACAAATTAAGTACGACAAGTATTGATTAGATGTGTTGAGACCAATGGAACAGCAAAACGCTCAGTCAATTCTCAACATCGATAGTCGAGGGACAATGATATCCAAGACCCAGTATGTTAACCCCTGTGTATTAATATTGACCGTGGAAAATAGAATGTACAGGAAAAGTACGTCAACCTAGCAAGACACTAGACTAGTTGTGTTGTTAGCCCCTGAACGGATATTACGAACCAAGAAAGCAGGCACGAACCGAAAATCGTTATAAATATACCATGGGATACAACTAACAAAACTACTGAATTATAGTCGTCACAAATGCAAATACTACACTGCCTGAACAAATGTTCTATTGTTTGATGCAACTTCAGGTCCCTTCATGTTTACATTCATGTCCTCATTGTATCTGCTATATTAACTGAGATATACATTATACCCTGTCAAATACAGTGTTTTTTCTTGTTTTTAAAAGTTCTCAGTGGATTTCTCGACATCATCGGGTTGATGACTACTGACGAACATTTTAATGGTTCAGTAGTTGATACGATTTAGGTCTTTTAATCGTGTTTTTTCTTAGTTAATGATGACAAATATGCGATTTCTTGTGTGCCCAGAAAACTGTTCATGACTGAGTTTTGTACAAGCCCAATCTTTGTATTACTGCTTATGTTGTGAGAGTTTGCCAATGTAGGTATCAATAGTTGAAATTGTCTGAAGTCCTTCCGGAGTTTGTTCACGTTCAGATGGCACAAGGCGTAAACGGTTGTTGCCGATAGATCTTCCTCAGTGTTTGCACTGGAATGCCCGAGAAATGCACCTAGATCTGTGACTGAGTCATTTGATAGGGGGATTTGCGGGTTTCCAGTTATCCGTTTTCTGACGTCATCAGTTTGTCTTCCTGTGTGGGCGAAAAATGGGACAAAATTCAAGATAAACCTCCAGAAGTTACATGATACATAATGTACACTTTCTTGAGACCACCAGTAAGGTAAGTTACAACCAAGATGGATTGGTAGTGATAAACGCGGGTAAGGCGGACTTAATTAACAAGTTTTGCGTGACCATGGTAATGTAACAAAACTAAATAAGAAATAGGCCAAGCAATCAATGCCATCAAATAGATGACATAAACGATCTGTAGGAAGAAAAGAATGGACACCGTGGTGATTAGAAGTATTCAGTAGTAATCGGAAATGTACTTAGCTCAAACCAAGAGCTAGTTTTTACGCAATAAAAATAACGCTGGCAAAAGAAATCGTAACATAATCAGCATCGTGTTCTGCGTAATGATTCCCGCAGTAAAACAACAATAACACAGTGTTCAGTCAGGATTTACAATAACTACATCCGCTACAATTCATGTGAAAATCCGGGTTGTTGTAGTGAGGGCGTTACTTGTTCACACGTTCAGGGGTTCTTTTTGCATCAGCCCGATTGCAGCTATCTCTTCAGTAACTAAATTCAAATCTGAAACAGAATTTTCAATCTCAGGAGATTCAATGGACAATGCGAAAGAAGGCTTCAAAATCTCCATGCATTTAAGACCAATAATCGACGGATCAGAATTAATAACAAACAATGGATATATAAGTGACATACTGTGTATTTGTGAGTGAAGGTTCGCAGTTGCAAATGATAGAGAAAGTGTGTCTAGTAATATCTTCAACGGAAATAATAGGAGGCTTCAAGACAACCGAAGACTTGGGCCGCTTCATACATTCAACAGAAATAAAACACTCCACACTACCAGTGTCAACAATGAAGGAAGGTTTGGGACCACCGTTAACGGTAAATTATTGCTATGTGGTGCTCTGAATCAATAGAATTAGTAGAAATTACAGTAAGCAATGGAGTGAAAGTCAAATGAGAGATTGTTCTAAAGAAATCTGGACTAAATACGTCTTCGAACTACGACAGATGGCTTGAATATGACCTATATTGTCACATTTATGACATTTGAAGTTATTACATGGACTCGTGAGTCGGGAATTTTTATGACCACATGACTTCCAGTTATCCCAATGTTGGTCGGAATTCGGATTAGATTGATGTGATTCAACTGCTGCTATCCTCTGATAGAAAGTCGGTTTCCTTCCATCAATAAGTGGACAACTTTGAGGACGAGAGTTTTACGGCAAGTTTTAGCAAAGTGGTACAAATCAAATTCCCAAATGATATATGAAAATCTACGTACCTAAACTTCCGCGAATAACTGAAGGATTCGAAAAGCATTTAACAGGAAACCACTAATTTCTTTATCAGCGGTTGGCAAACTGTAGCAAGTGCAAAGAGATTCAGGGGAATAGATTTGCCGCCAGGCTGCTCGTACGGACGTGTTGTGTACGAATGCGTGCACTGTACTGTACACTTTGGACGGTAGCTGCTAGACGGTAATATTTGTATACTATTACATTTTAGTTTCTCTGATTGCAGCTGCGAGGCACCGTGGGCACGGCGCATCAAATCGTTTTCACAGGTACGGATTTATCAAAAGCGAAATGTAAAAACGCCGTTGAAAGAAGAGACCGACTATTTATTACACGAAATATATAGGAGGTCTCTTATGGCGCTAGAAATAGCATTGATACGTAAATTAGCTAGAAGGGCTGGAGACAGGCTGTCGACGGGCGATTAAACCGGAAGCGTTTGACACGTGTGCGTTCGGGTTCGCGCCACAGTCTTATGGCATGCAAACAATCGGACAGCACGCATCATGCGACCATTCTTGATAGCCTAGGTGCAATATGTAACTATGAGTTTTGGAACTGTTTCACACATCGTACTACAGGCAGACCAGTGAAATCTTCGGGACGCTACAATATCGTATTGAGAGAGCCAACTTGGAACATCCACAACTTCCAAGTTGGACGACCAAGCATACATCCCAGAAATAGATGTTTGACTATCACTGATGGGCCGCATATCATTGAGTTGAGGGAAAACTTCGAAGATATACCTGAAATGAAGTTTGGAATTAAGATACATAACGATGGCTTACGAAAGTACCAAGGTAAGACAGACCCTGTTAACAAACTTATTAAGTTAGGCGATATATTAGGAGAGGAGTGACAGCATTGTTTTCTGTTAGTGGAGAACCTTCTAAGGTTTACGTTCTTCGTCCCCAAAGATTCCTTCCAACTGTCTCTTAAATTTACCGTCGCCGATCGTTCAGCAGCACAGTGTCGAACAAATCCTGCCGCTTTCATTTAATAAGTTAAGTCCCCTGGCTCTGTCGTCACTTGGTAGTTTTGAACACGTTCCAAAGTAATCGCAGTTGTCAATGGACGCGTAACATGACCTTCACGGGTAACATGTCACAGTTTAGCAGGCCACTGCGAACTATAGAGTTGGTAAATCTAGAGGCTTTTCAGTAAAATCTGGTTGGGCGTCTCACTTGTTAAAACTAACTATTCTTTTTGATAACTGCGTAACCAACTGGAGAGAGAACGAGAATGAGCACATTAGAAGTGCCGTCTGCACATTCGACAGTATATGCGTTATTCAGACGCATTGTTGAACGTTTCGGAAGTATGTTGCCTGATCGTCTGTGCACTGCTTGCAAAGAACGTTTGGAACTGTTTGAACTACCAGCGGAATATGATTATCCCTATTTCTAAAAGCTCTATCGGAATATGCGTGATATGTTTACCTTAAGCAGCATAATAGTAGTGAAACTGCGAATTCCGCCTACGAAAAGAGGATATGGAATGTTTATTATACCAAACAATGAGTATTTGCCGTTATCATCGAGAATGGTAGATGCGAATGCTGCTCTTCCCTGTGGTCATACTGTCACAACTTCCCTTTTGACTGACAAACCGATAAGCAGGTTGGCAGGGAAATACACGCTGGCATTACCAGATAATGTTGTGACCGCAAAAGACGCTTGGCCTGAGAAGTCGTTTATTGCGCAAGCTTCTGTATAATTCATATCAGAAAGCAAACCACAAACGCGTACACTCATTTGCACGTCAAACATGCATTCACGTACATCGGGTGGTAGTACGTTGTCATTCCCCTTGGTGACGCTTCTGCCATAAAGCGTATACACTATTCTGATAGTCTATTCTTGTCCATCGTCTTCCTGGCGTTCGGAGCTTGCTCTTTCGTTCCTGAATGCTGCCTGTGGTTAATATACTACTCGTGAGTGGTATACTACTCACAGCGAAACTGCCTGTCATACAACAATACTATCCCTGGTGAAATGCCTGAACCCGCTTGATGCACGCTCATCCCTGTCGCACATTCGTGTTGAGACACAATTGGTAACGCCGAGGACGGATGCCAAGTTATCGTCATTATCTTGAGTTGCATGGGTGACAAAAATATTAACAAGCATGTAGTAGCATTTTGTGACATAACTGAGTTATCAAAGCATTCCGACCGCTGCGTGTAATCGACAGAACGTAAATATATCTGTAATCCGTCAGCTAAAAAACTTTCTTTTGCCACCAATGTTGTAATTCTGTGGAATTGTGCGGTTTATTAAATTCTAGAATTCTGTAGCTGCGGCATCATTTTGTTTTAATCCTCCGAAGAAGTAAGCTAGGAATGTGCGGTAGTTCAGTGGCATAAGGATTGATGAAAAACACAGTCAAAAGTTCCATACCATGTTATTTCGGAAGATTGATGGTGGAATATAATGGAAAAATATCTCATACATATGGAAGCATACGGTTTTACTAAAATTTGAATGTGATAAAGCAGGAAAACGTTATATTTCCGTCGAATGAACCATTGTTAAAACATGGGGACTAAGCTATTCATAAGACAATTTCCTGTTTTTTCGAGATTCGGTTCGAAGGTCGTCCAAAATGCACAACGGCCATTTTGGCGCGAATCCTCATTTTTTAGGTAATTTATTAAATTTTAAAATCGAATTTTTAGTCAAAGTACCTACAGTTTATCAATGGGAAATAAACGGCGTTAGTGGGACCGTTGAAATACACCGATCAAGTCCCAAAAATATTGGTTCGGTGACGAAAAATGTTTCCAACATTTTCATGAAACTAATGCACTATTGGCGTTAATTGGCTTTTGTAAGCCTGATGAGTGTGCTCGTCCCAATTTTCATGACGAAATTCGTCATCCTATGGTTCGAGAGCGCTTAACGTTGCGGCCTTTTGAAGATATAACCCAAATGGAAATATACGACCACACAAAGATTGCAGTGAATTTAAACAAAAATACCGACGTATTTGATGATGGAGCATGTATCGTAATGTTTCCAGCTTCCTTATCTACACGATATTCATACTATTTCTTCTGGTTTGTAAGATTTCAGGTAGATAACGGTAGACGAAACGTTGCATCTAGAAATGGTTGAAAAAGACGCTATGATCTGATGGTTGCCATTACCGCTGTATATGGATCGACGTAGGAAAAGGGCATCATGTCCCATAGCATCACTGAGAATCTTCAGGCGTAAATATTAATCACTCTACTGCATCGTTTCAACTAGATTGAGGTCGCGTGTCGTTCATACGCAACAATATGCGAAAATAGATGAACTCAATCTGCCTGCCGATCACCGGCAAGTATACTTCTCAGCCAGTCACAACTTGATGGTTAGAACAGCAAGTATCTATCGTGGTACAGAAGAATATTACAATCAATGTGATAATCAACGGAATCGA
>LUCH01003505.1:21988-70106 GCA_013368495.1 Paragonimus heterotremus
TCAATACAGGAGTATATGTGTCAGACCTACAGTACGATAGTTTGACCAATGGGGTATGGGTATGGGGATCAGTTGAGATTGGCATTGTGCAGTCGGCCGACAGCGGTCGGTTAGTCGAGCGGTAGAGTCGCGGCCTGCGGTGTGACGGGTCCGTGGTTCGATCCTCCAGCCGACACTTTGCCATCCAACTATCAGTTTCAGTTGGAGTGATCCGAACACAACTCCTATAGAATCTGGCCAGAATCTACACCCCACAAGTCTACATCAGGCTGCCTGCTGTAAGAACGCATTAGCAGGTGTTTTCCGATCGACTTAATAGCCACTTCACATATACACGTATAATCAAGTTTAGACTGTGCATACATTGCCAAATACTAAACAGCATGTGTCAGAATTCAGTGGTATCACCAACATCCTGACGGCAACCGAGAGCTGAGCCCAATCCGATTGCCTACTCTAAATAGTCTAGTCCTTGATGGCAAGCTCACTCATTGCGTCAGCAGTAACAGCAATGATCCGACGCTTAAAAGCGTGTTTATTAGTGAAACGGCAACATGAATGCAAAGCGGGCTAGTTATTCTCATTCCATAATTACTAAGAGGCCGCACTAGGAATACAGCTCAATCATTGTCTACCTCCACCGATTCACAGCAAACCCTGACCTTTTATAGCAAGGCCAAACAGTAAATAAAGATACCCCAGAAGAAGAGGATTCCTGATATGTTTACTATGCCCAATCCGACAGAATCGCTCCAACAGGTCTTTTGGAATGAAGGAAAGAAGGTCAAATCTTCCAGAACGTGTCAACTACCGGAGTACCTTTTTCACTGTAAGTTGTCTGCGCATGTCACATGGAGGCTGCTGATACTAAACCTAAGACCTGAGGAGTTGCATAAGCAAATTAAGACATGTGAAAGCGTTCACGCTAAGCGATCTCTCGAAAGAGAGTCAAAAACACGAGTACACAATAGATTACACAGGATAGAGCGCAGTTCTAGCGCATTCAGCGTCCGATGTCCTTTAGACAAACCACATCCCCAAACTTGTTCTTCGCTCCGGAAATAGACGACGCAGCCTCAGCAAGAATTGGAACACAAAGCCAACGGTTTCAGTAGCACGACAATTCACTGCCTTACCAGACGTACACACATATACGTCAATTTTTGAAAAACTGCGGGAAAACTTACCCAGACATACTAACATTAACATCATGCCAAACATGACTGCGCTGTCACGGAATATGAGGAAGCGATGAAGCACACGGCGGACCACGTCAATCACGAAGACTAATACTCCGCAAAGATGTTCGATTGGCATGGTGATCAGATGACGTCCCCACATTTCCAGCATGTAATGCACTAGTGTGGAAACAGAAGGTTATGTTAAACTTTTATATGATGAAGAAACTTAGCGTTGTCTGATCACTGATAAAAACAGACAAATCTGTCCATCGAACTGGTCACAATATGAAGGGTCTGTTTACTTTTTGCCATTTCTTGAATAGAGGTGTTAGTTAACCGTTTGATCTTTGTGAAAGTTCATCTTTTTCTGGATAAGAGGTCAAGCAAATCGATTAATTTAAAAGACAGGAGTGCAAAACATTCGGGTCCACGTTCGACTCGAACCAACAACAAGAACAGAATATTCAGATACACCACGTACTTTACCGGCTGAGTTACGAAATCACGTCCGGAATTCAGATATGTCACATTTGGAATCAGTTACCCACGCACCTATTGTGTCACACGGGAACCAACGGTTGATTCAGGAGAGTGAGCTCCCAGAATGGGTTCTTAATCATTTCACGTTGAATCCATCGACATCATTTTTAAACACCGGAATTGTTATTAATAAGTAGTTTGTTAACCTGGACTTCGTGCCCAACGTTGACATGACATGTCTGAGAAATCCTGCGGGACACTCATCTCCTTGAGTTATTCATTGGATTACGTATTATGCACTGGAATAGGTGAATAACAGATTCCAGCTGTGAAATATCCAAATTCTGGATGTGATTTCATAGTTCAGTTGGTGAAGTACTTGCCACGTATAAACACTCGGTTCCATTCATTGATTCACGTCCAGCCTAAAGCCAGATTTATCGCAGTCGAGCTTTTTCTAAATAATCCTTCATTACTCGTCTTTCTAGCCATATGCTGAGGGAGAAAGTTTGTAACAGTTTGTAGCGTTAAGTTCCAAGCGACCGACTAGCTTACGCGGGACCTGAACGGTTTTACAACATGTAACTCTATAAACGGTCGAAAGTAACAGCGGTTACAAGTCGGACTCAGCTAACGCTTAGAGACAGCGTTCGCATTCATTCGAAATGATCATGTGACCTACTTCGAGCAGAAGCATCACCGGATGCACTAGAATAATGGACCAGGACTGGGGAGACTTAGATGAATGTTGAAGCATCTGACCAGAGAATGAAGCACACGTGGACGCCCACATATGTAGCCAGCTCATTACACTCGGCTAAGCCATATTTAGAAAACTGCTTCTATCAAGTATACCGAGAATAAAATGGCGCTGTTGTTTGCGATCATCGCTGAAAATAATCATCAATTTAGTCAGACTATTGCGACCAGACACAGTGGGCTTATCTAGGTAAGCTTACGGTGTCCAGTTATAAAAAGTTGACGCAGTGGACAAGTGTTTTGAATAATGATCGCAAACAACTGTGTCAAATTTCCTCTGGGTATAGCCTGGTCGTAGCTGTCAGTGAATATGGTCATTCGTGCTTTCTAGCGAGCTAGTCAGAAACTTCAAGGTTCTCTGTACCTTCTCACTAGACTGGTCTCTATAAACTGGTACGTCCAGTATGGACAGTTATACACTACCCCAGGCAGGTACGTGTGATATCCCTTTACAGAATACTATGGACATGTTTTTTAAACATTTTGAAGGTCGTCCACGACCTGGCGCTCTGAATAGCTGGAAACACAGAAACGTAGGAAATGCTTAAGTCGATTGACTCACCTTGGCAACAAGTCAGATATTTGCATACATGGTCAACCTCTCCGATCTTTCAAACACCAAGCAGAAAGTACGAGTATACGGCATGCGGTAAAAGGTCGATCGTAAAGAATGTCCACGCAGTTCAGTATGATAGCCATAGTCAGCCTATTGTACACACAAAGAGCCTACAAATTTGTGGCCCTACTCTATAAAGCTCAGGCAGCACATGTTCGACAAGACCAAAACTGGATTTTGGCGCCACCGAGAAATAGCTTCGGCAGAAGAGTTTATGTACCAACTAAAGCTGACAGGTGTGATCATTAACAACTATTATGAATAACAACCGTAATATGAGTAGACACTCAATGGGAACGGGGCGTTATGGTACATGGAATAGACTTTAAGTCACATCCGAAGGCATTTGGCGTCATGTGACCTACGAAGTTATGTATAAAATGTTTGAGCACATTATTTGGTGGAAAGTTGGTAGTCTGGCTTATATGTAGTGCAGCGATTAGACAAGGTTGACTCAAATTCTGCAAATGTAGTACTCAGACGATTAAAGACTTGTTAAAATTTCCGAACTGTAAACAGAACGGATATGAGAAGGTATATTGTGCATTTTGTTAGATCTCATTATTAGGTAATTCCTTGGTTAAGCCACAGTGAGTTATAATCAAAAGAGTTATCGGTTTCGGAACGTTTCGATCCTCTCAGAAAGCCTTTATCAATAATCCAAAAGTTTACATTATACAGGCTTCAAATTAGGCAATCATCAGCTGGCAAGTGATTGTGAGTTTAACATGCGGGGTATAGAGAAGCTACCAATAAGATATATGGGTTCACGGTTTAACTGGTGTTACCACGTGCCGATCCCAAGTGCTAATAATAATAGATTGTTATTGTGTGTGTGTAGTAAGCTTTGGTGTCCAGGTAAGTTCGTCAGTTTGATTAGATTGTTGCATGTGGGCATGAAGACGAAAGTACAATCGTGTGAATGTACCTCTGATGATTTTGACATTGTCACTGGCAGGAAGCAGTGTTGTGACCTAGCCCCAGCCCTGTTTAGTTTATATTTGATTGCCACGCTAACAGTTGCTCTTCAGGACTTTGAGGAGGACGGCGTTGAGGTTGAGTACCGGACGGATGGGCGTCTACTCAATATTTGACGTTTCAGCGCCTCAAACCGGTTATATACCACAACAATGCGTATGCTTCTGTTTGCAGATGACAACGCACTGTTCCCACACAGCCAGGATGAACTACGGAGACTGACCACGGCTTCCGCGACCGCGGCATCCAAGTTGAGATTGGATATCAACACAGACAAGACATTTTATTTCTTCCATCCTTCCCGAGCGGAGGTGTCGTGTGTAAAATTTCACGCCTGTGCAGATTTCTGCCACTTGGGCAGCAATTTGTTCACCGATCTGTCCGTGGACTACAAGTTGCGAGCTCGTATGGCAAAGGCAAGTGCTGCCTTCGGACGTCTTGAAAGACGTGTTTGGAAGAACCACAGTCTGAAGATGCCCACTAAGCTGAGTGTCCACCGTTCAACAGTGCTATCAATACTGTTATACAACAGTGAAACTTGAACATTGTATCAGCGTAGCATGCGACATCTGGACCATTCCAACTTGCAGTTTTTAGGACGCATCTTAGGTATTTGGTTGTCGGATAAGGTTCCGCACACTGAGGTACTGCGGCAGGCGGACAGGAACGGGATGGAAGTCATGTTAATGCTGAAACAGCTTGGTTGGTTGGGTGACGTCTGTCGAGTGGGCGATGACAGTACGAACATCTGGAATCAGGTGAGTGGAGTCCTGGTGGCAAAATCGGAGATACCACGGTGTTATCCAGGTAAGTCTTTCACGTTGTAACATTGGTTTAAGATGTTGCGAAGACTTGGTGTTGGACCGGACTGTCTGGAACAATGCGTCCGAAGGTTCAATGAATAATTATTGCGCGGCTGTGAACGTGAGCAGGCGGTACACAAGGGAACCATCGGTGCCATCGGTCGTGGTGACATGACTATATGGCATCGTGATGTGTACCGCCGGGATTGCGCTGGTCGCCTTGGATCAGTAGGTCACCAACTTACTCATAGTGCACTGTCGGCCATGAGACAACGGGAACATTAGACTCAAGTAGGTCATATTGTAGCGAAAAAGCGTCCAATAAAGCACAATCTTTATCGTCCAACTCGCTTGTTAACGTGCCACGCGCGCGCTCGCGTTTGGGTCAGAATTCCAGTCCACAACACTCCCCGGTTTACGCTCACACGTCGTGTGCACTTCTGCCCGGCTTATGTGTGTGTGATCAACGTCTTCAATCGGGGGTTTTTCCGCCTGTCATTCCTCCTCTGTTGATCCGGTCTCGTTGAACGAAGGCTCGTCCTGTCGATCCGGTTGTCTGTAATCCATCTACTGTGAGCTTTGACGACATTCTGCGACTGTGTTGAGATATTCCTCCGAATATTGGAATAATCGCGCCCCCGATCTGGTCGTCCATCACATTTTGCTTGCCATGTGTCGCCCGTTGGTCCGATCCAGTCGGACGATGACTCATCCGGTCGTCCGTGCTTGGACCTATCCGCATTCTGTGGGCCTTCGGATGTACCTCTCTCCGCGTTGAGGTATTCCACCGAGTGTTGGAATATTCGCACCTCCAGTCTGATAAGCCACCACAATATCGGTATATCCATTTTACTTCTGTTATTGATTGCGTTTACCAAGAACATGGTCGTTTGGCAACTAATCCGCCCCTTCTTTCAGAAACTTGGGTGTCTGCGATTTTCTGCTCATTCTTATCTTCAGCTTTGTTGGCGTATTGTATGTTGAATGGTTTGCCCGTTCTCTTTGTAGTCTAGATTTTAATTCTTTTCTCATCCTCATCCTCTCTAGAATGCACTAACATGCACTCGTATACTGAATTGCTTTTTGTATTACATTTTACGTATTTTTCTTCTCGGTTTAGATTGTTTTATTACAGTCTCTCTTTCTCTGTTTATTTTCCGGGAGATAAGGGTTTCAATTTCGAGCTAGCCTATGAATTAATTAACCAGCATTGACCGGCTGGACACAAAGGCCTCATCCACACACCTACTGACCTTATTCCTTTGAGTTTACACCGGATATGCGGTGTGTGGGTTGAACCGCAAATGGTGCGTTGCAAGCCACTTGCGGTGATAGTTAGGAGCAGGTGTCCTTTGGCTTCGGTCATTGTGACCGGCTAGTCAGAATCGGATGTCGCCGATAGTGTGTGCATGTGTGCATTCAATCTACATGCGTGTAGACCGTTCGGGACATCCGAAAAGCCCAATTGCCTGTTCATTTCAGTCTTCAACGAAAATTGCAAGTTTTGAGTACGTTTGCGAACTTCATTTAAGTGTCCGTCTGTTTTATTTTATTATCGAGCACTCATAGGATGTCATCCACTTTAATCCAATAAAAATTGCATTGAGCTATGTATAACCTCGACTGTTCATTTTTCAGTTTCGCCAATAAAATAACTGTATATATTGGCGCCTACGAAAACCCTATGTTCTGTTGATGATAAATTTCTTCACTGAGCTTGAGTTGTACACTTCAGGTACACAGATAAAGTCGATCGGGGTTATCTGAATGTCTGTATCATTATTTTTTGATACAATCACGACAGCAATCTATGGTCTTCTATAAAAGGATGTTGGTGAATAAAGATGAAACGTCAAGTGAGGACCTTGATTGCCCGCTTAAATAGACTTGTTTAATTACGTTTACAAAATCAAACAAACTGCGTAAGCCACACTTCGCGAGTTTCTGTTTGACGAGATTTGGTATGTTTGACAGCTACTTGACCAGTGAACGGGATGGAAAGTACCACATGTCCAAAAGTGATCCTAGTAGTGCCCTAGCTTTTTAAATTTTGGATAAACCGTACATCTCAGAAACGTTCAGGCTTTGAAACTCCCATGTCTCACCCTCTTAGCCTGTCAAAACTTGCTGTTCAAATGACGGTCTTGCTTGCAGCTTGACATTGATTCGGCGAATCTCATCAAACATCCGTTCTCTGTTTACCTACCTCAATGACTCCCCACTAAACTTATGACAAATGTACTGTATTTGGCCAGACGATGGAGTACTGTAGACAAGCTTGTTCGTCACACTGTACCTTTCAATTCTTTCCTCGTTTATGCAATTCAGAGATAATTCAACCTGATATCTCATGAAACAACCTGTTCATGTGGTGTGCAAAATATTGTCCTCTTAGTATTAAAGAAGCTACTGTTAAACGATGAGACGTTCTAGTAACTTAGTCAGAGAGCATGTTTTTTCATGCTGCCTAACTGTATAGTGGCTACTGCGACAAAGGTTGACTGTACGATTGAGTGTTTGTAGAGATGATTCTTGCTACTAGTGAGTAACAGCTAATATCATGCCCATGATGGAAATGACCATCCCTATTTTCGGGCACTACATCTTGTAGACTTTGAAGAATCTGCAATAAATTAATTTCGAGATAGTAGACAACAAATTGTACGGAGATCTCGCACTTCGAATTGAACTGGACGGAGCTGAGCAATGGCGGCAGGGAGATGACAATAGCCTGGCGAACTATGGTTAAATTTAAACTAGTCAAAGCAATAGACATATGCTAAATTGTACATTGATGAAGAATACATTCGCGTTGACTGGAGAACGCCGTCCAATTAGAGTGCAATATACCATACGACAAACGCCATCGCAGCTGGTCAAATGTGATAGGAATCCCGGCTGGCCATTGATCAAACTTCCAGTGTTGTTGTCATGATGGTACGAGACATGCGTCAACCCACCGCAGTTTCTTCCCCAAACTCTGACCTTCCTGTTGGTAGGGTAAAAAGACAAACATCCTAGAACCACCTGAAACGTCCCACCGTTTATTGTCTGGATTGGCCATGACTGGTTCTTTTTGAGAGGCATCCAGTTCAACCTCTCGATTGTCGTTCTCTTCACCGGAACGACTGGCATCAAATCTGAGTTAAATTTGTTCTCGGTTCTGTCAGTAGACAGAATTCAGTGATGTTCACCATCTTCGCAACAAGCTGAATGGAACCGACTATGTGGGTCGGCCAGAGATCGTTTCGACGGAAGTATACGACATTACAAGTGTCTGTAGATCTCTAAAAGGACTAGAGGCGTCCAGACTTGGGCTGCATATCCGGACTGTCCCTGGTTGTGCAGTTTGTTACATTTCGGTGCTACAACCGGAAGTTTATTCTGAGGGTGTGAATAACAGGTATTGTCTTCGGGCTAACAGTGTTCCCTGTTCAGACCAAAATTTCTCTCAATCCACTAGGAAACACGTGTTTCAGTGCTGTAAGCAGGTATCCGTAGTGTGCAATGTTGAGTTAGGTTTTCGATTCGACTAGCGGTTGACCGCAGTTACCAAACGCTGGGCATACCCTCGTAATCAAAACACTTCCACATGGCCTGGATGGTAACCTGCGATGTCCGGTACAACGAAAGAACGCTGCGGGTCAGTTAGAGTAGGACTCGGTAAACACAAAAGAATGATCTCCACTGCCACGGCATGTTGTTTTCAAAACTGAAAGTCGTGTCTTTGTGTTGAGAGTGAACTTCATACAGACAGGCGGTGCAGTTCTTGCGTAATTTTTTTTGTGGTCTTCAGCCCCTGGCTACCATCTGTTTCGCGAGGGATTTTACTTTCTCGGTTTTCATGTGGCCCTCAGGCAGATTATTATGTGCCACCCTCCAGAGGGCAAGGGCTACTGCTAATCTACTCCCTGGGCACGGCATATCGTCTGGTTGGGTTAGCAACTTTTCACAGGTTTTTATGAAAGATAGGAACTTTACTTTTTGGTTGTGACTATCATTCTGTTCTGTGTGCTGACAGTCCCATACTACTACGGGGTATGATTGAGTAGCCCTGCTCCATCCACAGGATGGTTGCTAAACGGAATTGCAGACCTGGAGGCCAATAAGCACGGTAAATCATGAGCGAAATTGCGTACATGTACTAATGAAACTCGTTGGACTGATGGTAAGGAACGTAGTAGCTCAAGCTCATTACTAGCCTCGGCGCAGTAAAAAAAGAAAACTGGGAACCGTGGATACGGTTAAGACTTCACTGTATTTCGGATCGCGGGCACTTTTATAAATGGTAACACGTTAGTCAATTGGCTAGGGAATGTGAGAAAACTAGATACCACTCACCCAGCTTTCTCTTGGTGCTTAAGTGGTGGAGCGCTTGCTGGTTTGGCAGCTGTCGGACCAATGGCAGCAAAGCACTGAGGACTGACCTGATTGTACGTAGTCGTAACAGTCAAGCCAGTAGACACATTTATGACGACCTGTGATTACTATAGTGTCCTAAAAATTTTCTTGTCTGACTGACGGACAGTACGGTAATCATAATGCCCAAGCGTAACACACTGTCGTTGTGGTATCGCTGCAGCCGGGCCCGAAGATTACGAGTGTAATTTTGTCAAACCGCAGCCATAATATACATATGTGCAACCTCTGGAAGGCCTGAACTCCCCGAAAAGACTTCCTTTGACCAGTAACCTAGGTGTGCACATGATCGCGAGATCATCCTTTTCTCATCCATCACCGACTCTAACCTCCGGCGCACCCATGGTTAATGACCTGCCCCTCGATGGCGAGGACGGCCCCAGCATCGATCAATTCACAATCCGCTGTATGAGACCATATGTAGCCATGTCATTCGCAGTAATGCTACTTGCACTCTCACTGCGAAATTCGGAGTGAAATTGGAGTGGTACCCCTGACGGCCCATGATTACTCGTAGGCTGTCTTGTTCTTTAGGTAGTAACGGGGTTGCCAGAATTCGGTATGCGGCTCGATCCGGTTAATATCCGTCATATTCAACGGAATTCCAATTGTGTGATCGAGGTACTTAACCGAAAAATGTGACAGCGCTAGTGGAAGAGGCAGTTGTACACACTAGGCTTATTTACAAAACAACCCATTGTACGTAAGTTATACTCACTGCCTTAAAACCAATGATCCACAGATAAGGTGGGTCGTCTAGGTTGTCATTTAATTGGCCAGTCACAGGTACACACCACATCGAGTGTAAACCCAGTATGGAAATTAACAGAGACACTTTTCTGTCTGGTAAATCACGACACAAGTTAATTACTGAATAGTACAACTGTTGGTACAAACTATATGAGGACAATGTATGCCGCAAGGAGACGAATGAGCAGCGTCGATAACAGCTACTATAATGTTCGTTTCATACACTAGTCACTTTGTACTATAGTGTATAGAACTACGCGGTTTACGTGGTTTGTACGTACGTTATTGTTACACTGGTGCACTTGTCCCACGCTGTTTGAAAATGTAACTTACCCTAATCACTGCCTACTTTCTATTTGGTTAAATGAATTTTGTCGATTAGTAACGATGCAACACACGATTATTTTTATGGTTTATGACGAAGCTAATCTCGCCTAGAACGACATAACACTTCTTTGGTGACCTCCGAGGACACCGATTACCTTACAGACTGTTATGTTAATGTAGTGGATGTAACTATCAGCGGCTTGCATCATGTGATGTTGCATCAAAACCGTTCGTTTAGCCATTTCACTGTTTTATTGGACTGTTTTATTCACCATTACGACTTCTCCAGTCAGGTTATTTGGGATCTCCACTACACCATCTATCTTGTTCCGTCGAGGGATTATTTTTGGCAGGCCGATTAACTCGTATATTCGTAGTCAGAAATTTTATTGTAATTTAGAAGAGATCCATTTGTGAAGAATCTACAATTCGGCCGGATTCGAGACAGCAACCGAAACAACATGTCCAAACGCGGCAAATACCCCACCAGCTAAACTACAAAGACATACCGGAAGCCCAGAACTGTCACATTTGGACCTGGTAACCCACCAAACCAACTGGGTCATATGGAACCCACCAAATTACCCAGCCGACTAACTGCTCAAGCAGGATTTTTTGGTCAATTCACGCTGGAATCCACGAACGCCATCGATGAGTGTTGCAAAGTGTTGCTTCAAGACTGGAACACTTCAACTTGGGACTGTGGACAGTTTCACATACTTGGGTAGCACTATCTCATCAGCCTGTAATATTGCTGATGAGATATCAGCGAGGATTGCGAAGGCACGAGTTGCCTTTTCCAAACTGCGTCATCTGTGGCGTCGGAAAGACGTCCGGTTTTCACTGAAAGGAAGGGTATATAATGCTTGTGTGCGCTCCATTTTGCTTTATGGTTCGGAAACGTGGCCTGTTCACAAAGAAGATATCAACAGACTTGCTGTGTTTGACCATCGTTGTCTCCGCGAATTGGACCATATTAAGTGGACTGATCGCGTGAGCAATGTGTCCGTTCGCCGGCGCGTATTCCGGAACACTCGGGATGCGCGATCTATTGGTCAACTAATCACGATACACAGCTTGCGTTAGCTGGGTCACGTACTCCGTATGTCATCTGATCGTTTACCGTATCGGGCAGTATATACTGAGACCACCAACAGTTGGGCAGAACCGCATGGTGGTCAACCAACAACGTGGTCACGAAATATGAAGACCTTGACTGCTCCATTGAGCAAAGTAGGTAGGTGTCGCCTGCCTGGCTCAGATCCTCATGATCACCCAAACCGCTGGTTAGAGACGCTATCCGAGATGGCGATGCGTCGCAGTCAATGGCGTACCTGTATCCATACCATTTCTAGTTCTTCCGCTTAGTCTTCTTTTAATAATTTTCAACCTTCTTAGTACGTAGTTTGAATAAAATTTGCTAGTTTCACGTTGGCGACTGATGAGAGTAAATCGAAATGTTAACATCTCGCGATACATGTCTTCTCTCTGTTTTCACTAAATGGATTAAGGGAACGCAATGTTTTAAATTCTTAGTAACGTTTTTTCCTGGGATATTCCACATCACTGTTGAGGTGAGCGGCGGCCCGAGCCACATTACCTTTTGGTCAGGCTCATGGCTGTTGTGATGATGATGATGTTGAATGTTGACACTGAATTACTGATCGAGAAATCCTGCCTGAGCAGTTAGTCGGCTGGATCATTTGGTGGATTCCATATGACCCAATTGGTTTGGTGGGTTACCAGGTCCAAATGTGACAGTTCTGGGCTTCCGGTATGTCTTTGTAGTTTAGCTGGTGGGGTATTTGCCGCGTTTGGACATGTTGTTTCTGTTGGTGGTTCGAATCCGGTCAAATTCTAGATTCTTCGCAACTGGATCTCTTTTAAATTATCAAATCTGCCGAACTACTTATCAGTAATTCACTGTTGTTATAGTGTGTCGAGTGAAAATGCAATATTTTCGACAAACTAAACTTACTCATTTCATCTATCTCCAAATCGCTTTTCGGTGTACTCGGAAGGAGAGAAATTGCACGTTTGATTATGCCGCTTAATGAATTGAACGCTGAATACATGTCTGTTGGTCGAAAATGATAATCCACGAAACTATGGTCACAGTGGGTGCCGTTTGGGCAAGCCTTTTTGATTTCAAAAACACGAATATGGAGATATTGTGGCAAATTCTGCACTGTAATAGCCATCAAAATCGATACGACGTTTAAAGTCATGATTCCTTGCTCCAAATAAACCTGTTGTAACGCAGAACCGATATCAGCTGATCTGTAACGTCCGGTCAAACGCCGTGTAATGGAATAGAGGGCATTTTCAACCCAACGCTGTAAATGGTGACGAAAAATGTTTCGTTTTTTTGCACGGCCCATTGTGCGGATAATCAGCAGTCCACTGATTTCCGTCAACTGGACGGAGCAAAATGAAAGCACTTCCTATCGGACAGAAATCGATAGTGTTAAATCAATAGTCTGTAAAATAATTCAAAAAAATGTTGTGGCTGAATGTAGGTTTGTAACATCAGAAGATGAATGACTGATAGGCTTGTTTATTCGGTTTATTAGCAAGTCTATGTCATCATCAGTAATAAGATGGACAATAGTGATAAAAGTTTTATCTGACATTCTTATTTGAAGATAATAAGACGATGAACTACGTGAATTGTTTTTGCCTTTACCTAGCCTCTTATACGTGAATCTTGTTACCAGGGTGAAAGTAATATCAGGTGACAGTTGGTAGGATGTTGCATAATTACCCGGTTCATTTCGACGCTTGAGACTAGAGCGTCCAACATGTTGTGAACATGTCTACTTCTCTATCAGTCACTGAACTAGCTGATAGCAAAAACGTGATTGGAGTTATTAAGAATGGCTTCACAGATGACTTCCGCGCATCAACATTACACATACTACCCAGTTACCAATAGTTATTCCTATCAAAATTATATAAAAGGCCAAACAAAAGACAACCACGGGATTTTTTATACCTTTTAGTCTGTTGCAAACTTTTGCAATACAGTACACATAATTTTAATCAAGGAATGAACATAGTGGTTTTTAGCGTTAAGACAACAGTAAACTGATGAGCGTCTGCTGTTTACACTGCATTATTCTTGTTGAACTGACTTTCACCTTGCGACTAAACAATTTGATTTTGCTAATGGCGGCTGTTTGACAACTTTCAAACAAGTAGACAACGATAAGGTTAGGAAGCTGGTTGTGAACGGTTGTGAATGCCAGGAGAGTTTTCTTGTTCACTTCTTACACTTGAATAAACTCAGATAACCGGGCAATGTACTCAGGATGTCAGCTAGTAGCCTGCCACGCCACGTACCTTTTGCCGGCGCTGTGGCCAACTGGCATAGGACGGGGTGGACAGATGATGACATGGCAGTGGAATGAAGTCCACTAATAGGTTATTCACTGTAGGGCAGGTTCATCTCTCAGGATAGAGACCTCTCGACTCATAGGGTCATTAGCTGGAGACTTTCGGTAGGATTGTGGTTAGTCGGGCTCAGTGGTGTTAATGTTGTTTATCCGAGTTGTCTGTGAAGTGAGTGCATTTAATGACGCGGGGCAGTGAAAGCCGTAAGGAAGCTGTTTCGTGGAAGACGCCCTACTTGTACTTACAGCTTGTTTGTTTGTTTGCAAGGTGTGCTCAACTTGATGTTGAATGTTTGAATATCGATGAAGCTATTTTTGGTAGTTAAATCCCTTTACATTCCTTCCTATTTCTTATTCTTCGTGTATAAGGTTTGTTTGCTGCTTTATGATCGTGTGACCACTATGCGACAGTGAGTACCACTGATGTATTGCTGTCTACGATGATGATGATTATGATGCTGACGGACGGTGCAGTAAACATCGTTTACTTTAGTCATGTATACCGATTATTTCTACCCTGCATGTAACATTCGTGCATTCGGTTGATGCAATACAGTCTCATTAGAACTGTGCATATTGACCAACGAACACAGAGACGAGTGGTGATCGATTAGAATGCGGAGGACCAACTGAGGCTTCACGATTTCAGTGCACGAAGATAGTGGATGGAGTTAACCTTCCCGCAATACAGCGTGATTGTTGTTCGAGCTAGGTGCACGCTACTATGCGATAGGCTGGAGGAATTGAGTTAGCAGCTAACTGTTGGAGCTAAAGAGACTCATCACGGGAGCATCTACTTCTAATGCGGAACTGGTGACACGGATGAAGTCAGGTGACCAAATGAAGGTAACACGTAGGGGCGAGTGTGAAGTGACGATTGGGCGAACGACCGATAGAGCGATCAATCACCACACAGATGGTTTGCCACGAGACTCACTGCGATAGCTGTTGGGGAGTAGCCTCATATAAATATACAAAAACAGACAATCAGCTCCCAACACAACCACCGTTTAGCTCACTGTAAGCAATTTCGACTCAGGCTGATCAGAAACACCAAGGAGACGAGATGTACGCAAGAGATTTGTATCATTGGCTTGAATCAATGTAAACAAGTAATGTCTTTGTACAGAGGCAACTGATGTGGAATGTACATTTAAAAAATGAATCAAATTATGAAATTATGCACGATACCTTATGTAACAAACTGTCCTACGCACTTTAGACAAATGCACGTTTGAAAAATTGCAGTAGGTCTCGGTGAGGACAGGGCGGCCTACAAAAGATGCGCTGTCCCGAACTGTACTGGCAAAGTACAGCAGACTACTGTGTCTACCTTTTTTCTTTGGTTATACAGTGAAGTTGGGAAACCTGGTGCTGAAACAGGATTTTCGTTTTCATGTAAATTGAACACCACCTACAATTGATCGTAGCTGTCACATTCCTATACACTTCCCAGTCGGCTGTTTTCCGGAAGAAGAACTAGACTCGAGCTTCGCTCTATTTAGAGCAGCTCGTCGCTAGTGCATATCCTTGCCACTACCGGGACTCGAACTCCGGCCACGTTTTCATGAGGCAACCGAGTTGAACACTGCGCTATTAACCTCACGTTAGGCACGACCGAATTATCATATGTGAACACTCAACCACTTTTGCTTGTGAGTAATGCACAGGTTGCCCGATCTCCTCGAAGGAAACACAGTAACTGTTCTGTTAACTCCAATCAGTGACCCCTCGACTAGGATTTCTATGCGAGTTGAAATCACATAAATCAATGACCTGTTGTGTGGTGTTTTGATTACTGATGAGTAGTAGGAAATTTTTTTGTTATATATAACTTAGTCACATCGACCGAAGCGTTACGGCCTTCGATCCTTTTCACTCGGTCATCTTACACTGTCCTGGCATGACATGGACAGCTTAAATGACCAAAACCCACGGATTACATGCGGCCTAGTAAGTGTGCGGAATTTAATCAGCTGTGTAGACATAACAATGGGACAAGCATAGGCCGGTCACAGAACAGATCAGCAAGTGGACAGCTGAATCTTGCACAAGTGGGACATGGTAATCCAGGATATACGTCCACGGACTAAGAACAAACACTGGGCCTAGCGTTGGTGATCCGTCACAGCAGCCAACGAAGGTTCTTTCGAAACCAATCTCGATCTGAGGTCACATAGTGTATGGCTTTCCTTGGAATGGGACGACATGAAATGATAACAAGGCCACAAAACTGAGGTACGATATAAGCGACTTAGAGTTTTCATAACACAGATCTGTATCTTCACGACAGAGTTCAAGAACAGTGCAACGAAGTTCGTCACGTAAGTTTCGTACGTCAACCCGATTTGATCGGAATAAACCTTTCCACCAGAAATCTCGTGGAATATTTTTGACGTTATTACCCAGTGGACTGTTGTAAACGACTTCGTGTTCAGAACTTGCGGTCAACTTCGCGAAACATCAGACATTTGGCAAAATGTCATCTGGAGAACTCGATCGAAAAGCTAGAACAATATCGCCGAACCTATATGAATAAACGACCTCAGGTGGATCAGCTCAGTCTGGTATGTCATTTGAAGTTTGTGAACTTTTGTCATGAAAAGGTTGAACAGTCTAAGAAGTCCATGTTAGATTCATTGGAAAAGTCACTTGTGCATAATTGTTGTGAAGCTACTCTGCCTAAAAATCCCGGTAGATATGTAACTAACCTGTCTTCAGTGCGGCTGAGTACACTACAGTTAGAAGCACTCTCGTGTGGGTTGAAATTTTGCATTCCACGGAAAAAATGTAACAACATTGAAATACAAGCTCAATTTGAGCGACTTTTTTTTATCAACTCTTAAAACTGACCCCAACCTCCAATGACAATACGCAGTGGTTTAAAGCAAAATTAGTCGATCTTGAACTTCAGTATCGCACAACTAATTCCAGACAGAAATGTGCGCTCACACCAAAACATATTGATACTTTGGAGGAGCTTAGAAAGAACGACCCAGATAAGGGTTCCGGAGCTGTATTACCTGACAAATCGGGCTATATAGAAAAAATGTTGCCTATTTTGAATGATCCTTCCCAATTCGTGACTGATGATACCCCTGATACCCCCATTGAGTTCGAGCAAAGAATATCAGAAGAATTAAAATTTTTACAACAAATAACTTGATCAACTCAACAACAGCAAAGGCATTACGACCTAGAGGCTCTCGTACGCCTCAGCTTTATGGATTGCCCAAGCTTCACAAGGACAATGTGCCATTACGACCAGTTTTATCGACGTCCAACTCAACCCAACACAAGCTAGTAAAACGGCTGGTTGGGATATTTGAACCAGTAATACAGTCAGTGTGCAAACATTCTCTAAAAGATAGCTTCCAACTTGCTGAAATTCTTGACAAGGTCAACCTTCATAAGAAATACATGTTTAGTATGGGTGTTCATTCGTTATTCACAAATGTACCCCTAGATGAAACCATTCGCATCATATGTGAATACGCCAATGCAAATCAGCTGGAATTACCCATTCCAACGACTGAACTCGAGTGCCTGCTTCTTTTGTTTACTTCAAATGTGAAATTCTATTTCCAACACAAAGGCTATAGACAGATTGATAGCGTAGTCATGAGAAGACTCTTGGAACCTATCTTGGCTGATATTTTTATGGCCCATCTAGAAAACCGAGCTAGAGAGACTATCTCTAAAACAGACTTATTTCTTCTATATGTGGACGATGTGTTACTTGTGATTGACAGTAAAGAGAAGGCCGGTGAAGTTCTGACGTTATTTAACGGATTGCACACTAACACTATATTAAATTCTGAACACAAATGTAACGATTCCCTCCCGTTCCTGGATATCTGCCTTACTCGGAGGACTGACGGATCAGTGTAACGCTCAGTTTATCCCAAATGCACTTGGAGTGCCCAATACTTGCACTTCAACAGCTTCGTTCCTAGGCATTATAAAACGGGCCTCATCAAGACGTTGTTCAGTAGAGCCAAATCGATTTGCACTCAGGCCACAATCCTGAGTGAGCTACAACTAATTAATCAGGTTCTCTAGAACAACGGATAACCCCAATCAACGATCACCAAATTTTCTGAAGTGAATCCGCACGAGCAAACGTTGATGGTGGCACCAAAGATGAAAGCGTTTCTACAACTGCCGTTCGAAGAGGATGATGTCAGTACCTCATTGCAACGTCAATTGAAGGCCGCTGTTTTACGGATGTATAATGCCGCCGAGCTAGTGCTAACGTACACCACAAGACGGATTCCTGTTCCTTCTCTAAAACCTCAGATACCTCCGTTCGCCAGATGCCATATCATTTACCGATTTTCATGTAGTTGCCAGGTCGACTACATTGACATGACGGAACGGCAGCTGAAGTTTCGGATCTCGGAACATATCTCAGAATGGGTGAGGAAACATGTAACGCAGGTACAAACTGATACCCATGTTTGCACCCAGTAACCTCCAAACAAACAAACGGCATCAGCGATCGTTCATCATCTCCTAGAGAGCCATCACCAGGTGGACCCCATGTAGGCATTCTCGGTTGTTTACGCAACTGATAAGCCCCGATTGTTACGATATGCTGAGGCAGTTGCTCTGAAACGTTGATGTCCACCTCTATGTGTGTAGAAAGATTCATTTGTTAGTTTATCACTCCCATGGTAATAATGACATTGTCTGATTAACGAACAGATCCACCTTTTTTTTTTCCTAATATGTCTAGTTTCACAATTGACTCTTATTTTCCGCTTTATAAACTTCTGTTCTGTAGCACGCACTTGATAATATGCAGAGAAATTTGTCAGGCCATAAATCGTGCGCATTTACATTTTTGACTGTTCTCCTAAAATTTGCTTCGGGAAAATGCTGCTTTAAATTTATTTCCTGTTGTCGAACCCTCCATGTAGTCAAACTGAGACCAGATGATTGGTCTATACTTGGATGTGTGATGTTGTAATACTTGAACCAGACAAAATACGGTAGGCATTTTTCAGACTGAATTTAGAAATCATCGGGGGCTTATAACAGATAAGTTCAGCATAGCCAATTCTGCTTTGCATGTGTCCATAAGCTCCCTCGTTCACGCACACAGTTTAGGAACTTGCACATTACCTAGCGTCTTTGTTAACATTGTGCTCCTTATGGCCTATGTGACCTATTCCGAACGCGAGTGTTTCTTCGTCTTCACAATTTTTATAGTCACTGCTTCCCACAGAATGTCTCTGCTTATTTGCCACAAGTTGAACAATGCATATGACCGAAAATTAAGCAGAATTCTAGAAGTGAATTTGCACTGTCATAGAGAGGTCAAACTTTCAGTAAACAGCGACTGTAGGTCAACCTTAAGGATCTTCATATATGTTGAAGATCACTCACAACTGTTCGCAACTGTCGCATCCCCATAGAATTTCCAGACGACCCCTTTCGAAAAGAAGCCCTAGACTAGAGTTTTGCTCTTTTTAGAGCAGCTCGTCAGTAATGCACATCTTTGCCAGAGCAGGGACTCGAACTCCGACCATGTTTTCATGAGACAACCGTGTTAACGACTGCGCCATTGAACTCATTAGGCACGGTCGAATTATCATATGCGAACGCTGGAGTCCTAGGTGAAGATTGTTCGTAACTGGTGAACAAAAATCTCGACGTCGGTTAAACCAAATTTCGCGAGTACGAGGGTGTGAATGAATGAGCAGTAAAAAATCCCACTTCTCGCCACCGTACTCGGACTATCATCACTCGCTGCAGATGGAAAAGCAAACTAGTCCGAGGGTTTCAGATTCTGTTACAAAGACACAGATGTCTGCATGCTAAGCATATCAGCTCACTTGGATTATGAGTGAACTTACTTATGACTCTGTTTATACATCCTCACCGGACATCCTTTAGTTAGGTTGTTAGTTTGTGTATCTTTGTTTAATACTGGTTAGGTTTTTGCCGTTATATGACTTGCAGATAATGGTTACTTATACTCTGAGCTAATACTCTGCTCCAGTACTATATGACTAATAACTATTTATTTCGTTGCGAACACTACTGTATCCGTCAGAACAGAGATGTGGACAAGAAGTTCTTGTCCTTTCTAGGGATACAAACTTTTCAGTGGTCCTAATGCTTCCAACTCAAATCCACCATTATGGTAACGCCTTGCTAAAATTGTAAATTAATTTTGTCCTGACAAAATTTTAATAAAAAAGCACATTACTTCTCAAAGTAGTGAATCCTTTAATGTAGTATTATTGTGATCACCCGAGCGTTATGACCCATTAAAAGGTTGAATGCATTTCCGAAGATTTGTTTTTGCCGCTTCTCCGAAAACCGCCGAGGCACAGTTTTTTCCACAATCGACTCTCTTCTAAATTAACAAATCTGTTGTGCCACTGATGGGTAGTACGACTCTGTTGTTGTCAAGTAAAATAAAGTGCAAGGACTGTCCACTAGACAACACTGACAGAAAATCGTAACTCGAATAAACAGACATTAAGTGAATATTATGACACCATCACAAAATCAATCGGGCGTTAAGTCACAATAAAAGTTTCTGCAATCACAGTGGACATAAGTTATCAAAATGCTTCCAGAAATGTTGAATTAGTTAGGCAAGATTTTGGAACTATACAGTAGCTCTTAATAATAGTGGTAATCCATATTAAGGAGGCCAGGTATTCTGTAAACAAAATCACCGTCTCCAACCTGTTTGTTACAAGGGGCTGGTCTTGAGTCACTCCCGCTATCTAACATTGACGGTCGGATGAGTTGACTTCTATGGTGAATCAAGCTTGTAACTCCCCTTTCTACATCTTCGGAAATCAGATGATATTCTGATGAACGAATTTTGTTGATTGTATGAACTTCATTTTTGTCCTGTTTTTGACAGTGTCACCGATAAGTCTCATTCAAGACTTCGCACACAGACTTCAACTCTATCATTATGCGTTTACTGATTACTTTTTGTTCTCGAACCGATTTGGCTAGTTACTTCTAGTTTATCTTAAATGCTCTCAGGTTTTTAATGTAATAGGCATACTGAAAGGAAGAACACGAATTTGCAAAGAACTGTTCAACGATAACACGCAACTGGTCTGTGAGTAAAAATAGGTTGATAAACACTAAGAGATACTACTTCATAGTTCTGTCAATCGGTTGGTTTCTCTTCTGTTTGGCCTCGTCTTTGAGAGAGTGCAGACCTTCGACTCTACAACGTAAAAGTGGTAATTCCCCACGCTTCAAAACATACAACAGTTTATTCCATTTTGTTGTGGTCTTGTACGCACGTAGCCGGCCTGGTTGAATGAATTTTTGCGTCAAAAGTGAAACCCCTCTAATAAATAAATTCATTAGTTGTTCATAAATTGTTTCGAAAATGTGACTTTCCAATCAACTTCAGGCACATTACAACCAGACGCCGTTTTCATTTATCATTATAAACCGTTGTTTCTCCAAATAGTGCACTCAGACTTTTTAGTGGGTTACTATGTAACGATCTGGTGTGCTCAAATGAAAAATACATTGACCCGCCGATGAGGGGATTTGGTACGCATGTGAGCTAAAGCCGTGCCAGCTGGTTGTTGTTACTCTCTACTGTTGATATTAAATCATCTTATATCCTTAAGAACATATGGCAAGTACATAACTAGGGAAATCCCCCGACTGATGTACAGTTCGTACACGCATCACATCACATAAAACAGTTTGGAAATATGATAAGTAGTTAACTCTAGCCTAGTCTGGGACCAACGGCAGCAACCTAGAAGAAAAGAAAAGAACTGCGAGATGGGCTACAGCCCACCCGACAGCGCTCAAAAGCGCGCCAAGCGAAAAGTGCGTGGAACCTTCGAGTGCGTTAAACAACGCTCGAATAGGTTCGGGTTAAACGACCTTGAATAATGAAATAATAGATGAGTCGTTAAGAAAAGGGCAAGCGTTCACTGCGTGCAATTAGTTGCACGACTGAAGACAGTGGCGCTGAGTTCGTATCAGGCCTCCTGTTGCAGGCGTACATAGAACCATGCGTACAGAACAGACAAGCAGGAAAACACGATTGCAGCCGGGATCCTTAGAGAAGCCACACGATCGTCGGTCACTACAACCTCTGCCCAAGTAGTAGCAGCCATTTGCCGAGTTTGACGTCTTAACTGTATCAGCTGTATCAGTCTAAAACTAATGATACGAGCGATTGTATTCTGTTCACATCACCACAATATCTTAGAGTGAAAGTAAAAGACTTAAACACTACTGGAAATAAAGAAGCGTAGCCGACACAAATTACATTCCCATGAATACAACAAAAATTCCATTATTGTTCTGATGCTTATGACGCAAACTGATATTTGAAGGAGGTAGTCAGGAGAAGGTTTGTGGGATAAACCCATCTCATCCACTTCTGTCAATCGGAAACGTATGATTAACGTGGAGATAAAACGACATTTCCCAGGTGAAATCGAAGGAGTGAACCGCGTTGTGAGTGATGCTCACAGCTAAATCCACTGTGAAGAAGGATCGGCTGTCTATTGTTTTTGAGATAATGAAGCTGGCTTGTCCACTGGATAACACTATTTCAGATTGTTTGAATTGTGAGCGTCTGTGAGAGCAGCAAACAGGAGTACAGTGATGACCTATTAACCTGCGATCAATAAATAGCTTGCGATGAAAGATGGCGTTTTGTCCTCGTCGAGTGCTAGTCATCAACTTTCGGTTCCATTTTAACAAGTGCTGAGTGCGTGAAATGAAACGTATTCCAACTTCCTCAAGCGAATGAATTCACATTGTTACGTACTAGAAACCTTCAAACTAGAGGCTGCTCCTTTGAATCACTTCCATAGGGTGTTGACTTTCAGTGTACCCGATACACATTTCACCTGACAAAATCTAATCCCATTAACCTAGAGGTTTACTCGTGTTATTTTTAGGACCGAAACGCCACCCCAGACTCTGGTGCTAAGGAACTAAACCTGTTCACCGCAATCGCCTTAAGAATCTCATAATAAACACAGCCAGATTATTACATCAAAACGTTCACGCATATTTACAGGCGAAATATATGATCGCTACTCGAATTAATCTTTGTGTGAGTAAAAACGGAAAACATGGTGAAAACTTCAGATCACATTGCCGCCAAGCAGACCGACAGCAACCTGTGACTGCTGATAAGTATTATCACTGATTATTCCGAAATTATTGGGTAGCTTTAAGCAAGTTGATAGCTTCAATCTGACGGGGAAATTTTAATAGCTTGGCTATCCATTTGAGTCTACAGGACATTTACTACACTTTCTTCTCAAGAGGTCCGAAGCCTCATTATGAATCTATGGTCAGATGTAGTGTGAAGTTAGTGGAGGAGTGAGCAACACATCTAACCTATAGTCATGTAGCCTCTGTTCGGCCTTCAATTTGTAAGAAAACACGCTATTGATGATCTATCACCATATGGCGGATCTGAAGTCTAACATCTCTTTTGGAGCGAGCCAACAGATTTGGCTGAAAACAGCACGGAATTTCTAAGCATTGTTGGAAAACAAAGACAGCGGGTTGACCTCCGTGTATTGGTACCGACCCTGGAAAATAGAGTGTACAGAGAAACACGTCAAACTAGCGAGGCACGGAGAGAGTTGTGGTTTTTAGATCCGAGACGGATATTACAAAATGGATAGCTTGACTTCAGCAAAAGCAGGTAAAAAAACAAAATAATCAGAAATGTACAAGTGAATGCGAATATCAAAAGTATTGTTTTGTATAGTCGGTACATCATGTCTAACCCTCCAAACCATGCGTAGACTATGAATTCCCGTGATGAGATTTACTATGTTTTTTATGTTTGGGTGCTTCTATGCACTACCTTTTCGGTACGACAAGTTGTGAACATGATCAGCTGTCATTGTGTTGGTTCTCTATGGTTCAGACATCAAAGTTGATATACAGCTTCACTTGCCACTGCATAAGAAACCTACATTAGGTCTACTAATGTAGGCCACATTCTGTAAGATAACAGTGTCTTATTTGTTATTATCAGGAATACCATCGAGTCCTTCTAACACGTGTTTGATTTCACAAGATTGACGGGAGTTTCTGTGAACATTAGCCCCGTTTGCCGGTTGCCTCTCTGTTGTGTTGGAGGTTATGTCATTTTCGTCTCTTCAGTGTCCTGACTTGTGTTGCTCGAAATCTCACCGGTTGTACGGTGAGTAAGGTAGTATATAAAATTGTTTTTTAGACTCATCCATATTTTCATTGTGACTTCCAAATCGCGTCAGCTGAAGACTGAAATCCTGGGCGTGAGAATCACTGGTCGGACCAGCTAGGATCGTGATATCATAAACAAGGCGTGGTTAACGGTTTCTGTCGAGGAGAAGGCACTATTTTCACTGATCATTCAAAACCTACTTATTCCTTCAATTAATGTTGCCGCAACACAGCAGCTTCGGTATTCGGGAGGCACAGACAACTTTATACCACTTTCTGACATCTGTTCGTAAGCGAGTTTGTAAACTAACCTGAGGCACTCTCTACAGTTCGAATACCTCTTCGTTCGAGCTATCTGGATTAAACTTTCCAGTATTTTCGTTATATTCTCGTTAAATTTGCAGATTACACAGTACAACATTGAACCAGTTCTAACAATTTTTCATAACTACGCGGTTCTCATTTGTGGGACCAAAAAATGTGCAATACGTTTCAGGCGTTGCTACTTTTATGGTACGTAGTGGATAGTTGAAGCTGTTCTTGTCTTTAGGCTCGACAGAATAACAAACAACAGTAGTTGCATCAGCCGTGACTAGCCTAGAAAATTGCTGTAATCTTGTTTGTTTTAAGAGGGGGTCAGTTAATTAGGGGTCGTTTTTCTGGTTGGGTGACCTTTGTATGGCTGACAGGCAGAACGTTACCAGTTTCTAGAGCAATTTGTTCCCTTTATGAGTTTGAATAATGCAATGAGAGGACCGAAATCATTTGATGCTCTCCGGAGTAACATTTCGTACATTCTGATCACACATGAACATGTAACTAATTTTAAACACTAACATAAGGTTCCATAGGACGGGAATAATGACTTAAGGGATTAGGCAGACAGACACGGAAATGAAGATTAAACAAATGGGGATGCTGACTACTAGGGCAGCTGAAGTGTCAACCCAAATTGTTTTTGAACACACAGAGAGGGGAATTATGACGTTTCATAGCCAAAGCCTCAACAAACTGGAGGATGCGTTCCCGATGGCTTCGAAAATTCACAGAGAATGCATCACAGAATTTGCCTCTGTGTCCTGTTTGGATTAAGTGTTTTGCTATTGATGATTATTGGTGCCGTCCATCAGCCTCTGTGCACGGGCCTGGCGTTTCTAACTGGGCTTCTAGTCACTTGAGAACATACTCCTTGATACGAGAAACTAGCTGTCCGTTTGTCCTCTCCATGTACCTCATACTGCAACTACATGAATATTTGTATAAGCAATGAGATGTGTCAGACGTAGGTTCTTTGTTCCTAGCCGATGAGAATGGTAAGGCACTGGTTTGCTGTGTTATACATAGTTTTACAGCACTATAGGATCTGAATACAACAGCTGTTATACGTCTTTTCGTCACTGTTCATCAGCCGTCACCTGGAAACGGGAGTTCTAAGTACACCAGCTTCTTTGTTATCGTTGTTTCCTTTATCTATGGGGTAACGACACTACTATATTTCTTGATAAGTTGCAAGGGATACCCGCTGGCCCGCAGCGTGTCTGTGAATGCGCTTAGTTCTTGTGATAGATTGTTTTCCGTGCATAGCATGCGCGCTCTGTGAAGAAGCGTTCAAACTAGGCTTCTGTTGTGTTGTATTGGACAGAAGCTTTCAAAATGTATATGCTCTCCCGTCCAGGTAGACTTTCTGTAAATAGATATTCCTGTTGTCATTTGACCTTCGGATAACTAGAATGTCTGGGAACGGAAGGTAGTTGTTTACTTCGTTCTCTCTAGTTAGCTTGAGGTTGGTATGTGCGTGATTCAACTCCAAAAATAACGCGTTCGAATCACCTGACAAACTTTCACGTAATATAGATTCTACCTTCGCCCTAAAGAAATCAGCTACGAGTGGATTCAAGGGACTGCCTATTGCAACCCTGTCCACTAACCAGAAAGTAAACGTCTAGAAGTTGAATTTTACATTATGTATGCATAGTAGTAATAGTCATTTTATTTCGGACACTGGAATAGGAAAAGGAACATTACTGCTTAGAATAAAACTGCAAATGTTATCAGCGGATTCATGCAACGGAATATTAGTGAAAAGGGGTGTCACGGCGAATGAACACATCAGTTTGTTCCGAACATCTAGACCATCTACACAATGCACAAGTTCAAAGCTGTCTTTCAGATTGTACTTAGTGGAAAGTTTTCTGATCGGTTCAAGCAGATCAGCAAGCCCGCCGACCAACTTATGTCGCGGTGCGTTGCACATAGACATAATAGGGTTAAGTCGGACATTGAAGTTGTGGATTTTGGACAATCCATACATATGCGATGTTCTTGTTCCAATTGGCTTCAACAGTTTGCACTGGTCTACCGGTGACGGCTGATCAACAGTGACGAAAAGACGTATAACAGCTGTTATATTCAGATCCTATAGTGCTGTAAAACTATGTATAACACAGCAAACCAGTGCCTTACCATTCTCATCGGCTAGGAACAAAGAACCTACGTCTGACACATTTCATTGCTTATACAAATATTCATGTAGTTGCAGTATGAGGTACATGGAGAGGACAAACGGACAGCTAGTTTCTCGTATCAAGGAGTATGTTCTCAAGTGACTAGAAGCCCAGTTAGAAACGCCAGGCCCGTGCACAGAGGCTGATGGACGGCACCAATAATCATCAATAGCAAAACACTTAATCCAAACAGGACACAGAGGCAAATTCTGTGATGCATTCTCTGTGAATTTTCGAAGCCATCGGGAACGCATCCTCCAGTTTGTTGAGGCTTTGGCTATGAAACGTCATAATTCCCCTCTCTGTGTGTTCAAAAACAATTTGGGTTGACACTTCAGCTGCCCTAGTAGTCAGCATCCCCATTTGTTTAATCTTCATTTCCGTGTCTGTCTGCCTAATCCCTTAAGTCATTATTCCCGTCCTATGGAACCTTATGTTAGTGTTTAAAATTAGTTACATGTTCATGTGTGATCAGAATGTACGAAACGGTACCAGTTCCTTTAGACTAAGAGCTGCGGGTGAAGTACGTCTCATATCAACCGTGTACGGAAATTCCTTTGTCATATATTCTCAATATGTATGTATCTTCTAACTTAAATCCTAACATTGGAGATTCAGTGTATCTTTTTCCTTTCTAAAAATAAAACGTTCACCCTCATGCTAAACTTCCATTTAACTGACCGGCATTGACTGGCCGCACTACAAAAACATCCAGTTACGTACTTTCCGGTCCTAAAACTTCGAGTTTATGTTGGATGCTGGATCTGTGAGTGGAACCATAAGTAAAAATATGGAACCACATTTGGTGACTTGTTTTCACTGTTATCTTTTCGTTTCAATCACTGTGATAGGCCAAACCGGAAACTGCTATCTTCAACCAGACCAGCCATCTTACTGGAAAGGGACGGTCCTATTAAGGTCAAGGTTAACAACCCAAACATTCTGATATTACTGCGAAGTGAACGCCATGCACGTTTCCCTTTTATATGAAGGTCTTTCAAGTATATATCTGTTGTGTCACTGTCATAAATATGAACGTTGCACTCTAGGTACTGCAAAATCAGATTATAGTGTGAAATACTATTCAGTGGTAACCGCTTTACGTGTCCTTTAATCGCGTTGCAGTTAACTGACTCTGGCTTACTTAGGTTGCATTTTGAGACATTGGAAGCATGGCAACACAAGCGTAGGTAGCGTATTTATGGCTGGTGATGAGAATATGTAGTACTCAGAATTAGAGTATTCGAATAGCCCCTCTATTCGTACTAGAATTGAAACCTCCCACAGGAGTAATAAAGAGAAGACCCCGTACTGGTTGCAGTAAGCAGTTCATATTCATCAGACAGGAAGCTGAATTCATGTATTTACAACAGTATTGAAGAAATCACAGTTTATCATTGAGTGATCGTATTGGCACATGCAAATTCACAAACTGGACGTTAATTGGTGCGATACAGAACAACCCTGCTAGCACCGATTAGGGATTCAGTTAGGGGTAAATTAGAGTGGCTTAGGGGTAATTTAGGGATGGATTTTTTTGATTACTAACTTGTAGGCCTTCTGTTAGATCTTGTATTATGTCGGGGTTTGGATAAGTGGTGAATCGAGTAGATTTTCACCACAAAATTCCCCCCTTTTGGAAGCCTCTGAATTCACGTTTGCAAATCGTACTGATCTTTTCGGCGCATCGAACTCTTCCGGTACAAGATATTCTGAATCCTCCACCGCTTCGTTTTCAGTGCCTCTAAAGTGAATTTGATCAATGTGCCTCCGGCGAACCGAAGCATCGTACAAGTCAGTATTTTCTATCATTTTGCTGCCTAGCTTGCGAGCAATCAATCCTTTGGCAAGTCGCAGATCGCTCCCACGAAACTGTATTACAATCGTTGAATCTACACACTGAAGTATTGTCTTCAGGTGCCTTGATTCAAGTAGCACCACTAGGCTCTCCTGCATTATGCAATGGGCTGCGCTCATGTATTGAAGCAGAAAGTTATCGAGAAACACACCCAGTTCAGCAAATGTTTCAGGATTAGTGGAACTCACGCCGTGTTTGGGCGTTTTCACCTGACATTTTGCGGCACCGTTTGAACATAGATGCCGAGGCGCCGTTCGCAAGTGACGACACCCGATGCTGTCAAGCCACTATTTCAATTCGGTATAAAAAACCATGATCCGTTGTCTGTCGCCAAGACTTGCGGAATTTCTTCACGACCGAAACTTATGAAATTCTTGCATGGTAAATGACGTAGAAGGTGGGGTTGTAATAAGTACTTCTGGCTGCCGTGAGCAAGAATCAATCAACGCCAGAACGTAATATACCAAGAACTGGTCCACGATAGTCTGCATGCAGACGTTGTCACGGTTGATAACTTTCCGACCAGACTGTCCAATTCTTCGGTCTTGTCTTTATTCTGTGGAGGCAGGAGTGGTAGTTCATTGCACTGCTGCTAACAACCGAGTTTATCTCCGGCTATCAACACATCTGTCGAGCCAGTGATTTCATTTTCTCTACGCCCAAGTGACCTTTGTGCAAGTCGTCTAATACCGCCTTTCGTAGCGGTGTTGGAACGACCAGCTGAACTCTCCGACACAACACACCATAAGGTTTTATTGATAACTCCTCTGGGCTCTGGAATATTATAGCATGTTTCTGTTTAATAATTGATGACCAACCCTTGATCATCTCGGCAATTACCGTGCTATAGTAGTTTTTAGTTGTTTTGATTAAGTCTTCTGTGCTTATTGAAATGGCTGGCGAGACAGACAAACACACCTCAGTAGCTGAAAAACTGGAATACCGTGATAGAAAATCTGCTTGAAGAATCTGTTTACCAGGACGGTAAATGATTTCATGACCGTAGACTCCATCGCTGTATCATTGCCGCTGATGAGTTGGCAACTGATTTGTGGAGATCAACTGAATACTGTAGAACTTGGTGATCGGTAACAATTTTGAATCTAATACCAGATAAATATCCATGCAATTATTTGACGGCCCAGTATACTACTATTGCCTGCTTTTAGGTTTGTAAATATCCTTACTCCGCCTTAGTCAACAGTCGTGATATGCAAATGATCCGATATCCCTCCAATTCCGAAACAGCGCTGATATCAACACTGGGTGCATCGATGCACCCACGCTGATCATCGATCGGTGATCAGCGTGGTAATTTTAGAGAGAAAATAAGGCTAACGTTGGCCTTCTAGTCATAACTTGCATCAATTCTCGCAGATGAATTTAATCTTTTTGAGTTCATGGCCATGTTTTTGCTGATTGAATTGTAAATAATGGCTGTGCTTTCGTCGAAAAGTTCGGGATGGAATTAGAATAGTAATGCAAACGGCCCATTACTGCTCACAATCTTACAGTATTCATTCTAGGCATTCTAATACTACTACACATATTTGTCTGTTCATATCCAGTTACTCGAATGTGCCATCCTGAACTTGCACAAAATTCAAACATGAACCATAATAATACAAGTTTTATGGTGTAACAGGCAAGCCAGACGTTCTGGCTTCGTGTACCAGTTACACTCGTAAACCAACTCTGAGCAGCGTGGAGACACCGGGGGACAGCGTTCTCCGGAAGTAAGGGTTCCAACGATAGTCCTGTGAAAGGAGACAACAGAAACAATCGTGAGCCAAGGGCCCAGTAAGACATGCACACGAATTACACAATCGAAAACAAAAAGTGGCGCCAACAACACGGCAGCATGATACGTTACAATGGGTGTGTTTGATATTCCCTATCTTCGTAAATAATCGAGATAGATGAAAAGTGAAACACAACAATCTTACAGTATTCATCCCGGGCATTCTAATAATACTACACATACTTGTCTATTCATATCACTTTAGCCGAATATGCCATCCTGAACTTGCACAAAATTCAAATGTCAACCACAGAAATACAGGTTTCTCGGATTTCTTTGAAGTTCCGTATCTCCGTAAATACTTAAGGTACAGCGCGATTAATAGAATAATCTGAAAGTACTCTCTAAATTTTGCATCACAATATAGGAAACGAGTTAATTTCAACTATACCATGAAATACGAAGAAAAACACTCGACCTTCTCCGCACCTACCTCAATGATCACTACAGCGCAGCCATAAGAAAATGTCTGAAATTACGAGTGCGCTTAGACAAACAGCAGCAAATTTGACGAAAATAATGACCCACTTTTTGAACTGGATTCAACTGACTTTTACATGTGGCATAATATGGCATAATTAACTGTTTGGATTTTTATTTTCGACATTTTACTCACTGCCCGCCCAAACCCGCGGGATACCGGCATATCACGGCGGGCAGTGTCCCAGCCAGCACGACCGTCCTATGAGTGTCCCACGAGTGTCCTATGAGCGTCCCGCGACTGTCCTATGAGCGTCCTAACTTAACATTTTTACGTCACTCATAGGACGGTCAAAAAAATTTCCGCGTAGCACGCTTTTTACCTCGTTTTTCAATTCCACAATTAATTCGCCTATTATACCTAGAGGAAGCTACTCCTTACGCCGTCAATTACATAACAATGCTCCGACTTAAGATGAATTAACCGAAGAGCGTTCGACGCAACAACAAAAAATACGGCAGTTATTGTGGAAATATATTCACATTGGAAAATGTACACCCGTAATCGGTAATTCCGTGTTGTCGAAGTACTTGGAAAATTTCCCTCACGTTTACAAGCATTGTTCGGATAATGAGGAAGTAACCTGCAAGTTAGATACAAGATACAGTTGCAAGAATAAGATGGGAATGACATCTTCGTAAATAATAGAGATAGGGCAAAAGTGAAACATAACAGTCTTACAGTATTCCTTTTAGGCATTCCAATAATGCTACGGATATTTGATAGTTCATATCCAATGACCCAAATTTGTCATCCTGAACTTGTACAAACTTCAAACATGAACCATAATAATACAAGTTTTATGGGTGTGTTTGAAATTACATATGTAGCACATGTCCTACATGGGCTATTGGTTTTTGTTATTTAGTCTTCGGTGCGTTCCTATTGTACTGCGGCGGGCTGCCCAACCCTAAAAACTCTTTACAGAAAAGGGGGTAGGTTTGTCCAATGCTGTACGGTAGGTAGCTGGAATTGTCTCTGCACACACCATGTTCGGATAGCATGAATGCTAGCCGTAGACCGTGAGTTTCTGAGCTGCCGTGTTCCGAAAAATTATTTTCCTGGAAAAAATCGTTTTAGTAGTTTTGTATCTGGTGCAGAAGTTGAAGCCGCCGAAACCTGCCTCTTGGACCCTTAGACCTTTGTTTTAACTGACCATTAATTGAAAACCATCTTATCGTGACTGCTTTTGGAAAATCATCAGGGCTGCTGTTGTTATGGTCGATTGCATATGGCAATGTTAACACATGGATACCGGGGTTATTTTTAATTTATTTGTTTATATTTTTCATCTGTGGGTTATTTTGTTTTCGGTCGTTTATTTTTTATTTGTAGGAGATGGATTGTATTGCGATTTTCAAGGCGATATTTGAGAACCGTGAATTTCACACTTTTTCACAGTTTCAAGAGTGTCTCCAGAGGTACATGGACGAGATGGACGTTATTTACGTTATTGGGACGAGCCGTAGGTCGAAAACGGCTCTGGAGTACGATAAGGTAAGGTGGTATGATTTCCCTAATACCGTACAGATTTATTATCGTTGTACGAAGTACAAAAGGCGTAGGAGCGTATGCAGGGGTGTGTGACGTGTCTAGTGGGTTAACTACTGTTGGTCTTTACAAATCAGTTTTCGCGACACATGTTGCGGATCACGACTTCATGTGGTCCGAAGAGATGCCTGTATAGTTGTGAGCTCTTTCGAGTTGAAGCCGCTAAATCGCCTGCCATATGATTTCCATCCTACGATAAAGTGCTGTCGGTGATTAATGCGATAGGTGTGTTGCGAACCGTGCGGGAGGACGGCAACAGATATAAGCATATCCGCTTCGCCCAACGAACACGAATTGAATTACTTCGACGTTTTCCGCATGTTGTGAACGTGGATGTCACCCATGGGACAAACATGCACAAGCACATTATTGTATATTTCCTCATACTTTCGAAGCCGGAAGTTATATCAGTTCCTCGTAACAAACGGTATGGGAAATGGCCGGCCTGTGATATACGGGTACCTTCGTAGTAAGAAGTGAGCTTCACTACTAAGACTCCGAAATTTTTCGTGAAATAATGGGGGGCTGACTGCGGTGAAGAGGTTTGTCATGGGTAAGACGGTTGTGCAAGTGAGGGCAACACTGTAGGATGGAGCAAACCGACGACAACCGGTTGAGAATAATAGAGCGAGTAGACAAAGAGTATACTGTTGACTTGCGAGGTCAACGCGAGAATAAACGGATACAGACACGAAGCGATAACGGAGCGCAGCGACAAGCGTGCACGCAGCGGGGTCGTACTTTCAAGTGCGCGGGGAACTTGTCGGTATCACTACTCGTCCCAACAAATGTTTAAGTACATACAAAAGTAGGAACCAAAAAGATCACAAGTGGCACTTGTAGCTTCAACGTAATTGACAATAACAAACAGGGTCGCTACAGAGCTTCCCCCTTAGAAGACAACCAGGGTGTTGATTTTGACAATGTTGCAGTGTTTCAGTTAACCGGGACTGTTGACACGAGCATGAATTGTCCAGTTTACTCCTGTCACACAGCCCGCGTCCACGGCCGGTGAAAGAACAAGGGGGAACAATTGGAAGTGGTTCGAGGGAGCACGGTTTGGAAGGTTAATAATCATAGGCCAGCTAGGGGATTGGGGACAGGCTAGTTGTAACCAACTTCGTGGGATCGTTGACTTTTTTGCGTCCATCGTAGGACTTGTGGAATTTCGAGTTCTCCCGCGTCCTTGGCGTACCATTTTACTTTCAGTAACTAGAATATACATTATTTACTAACGGAAAACGGTAACTTACCCGGAGTTTCCGCGCCCGTCGTGTCCAAAAGAATGCAGCGTTTCACTTTTCCAATTTTTTGTTTGTCTTTAAGAAAAAACTCTTGCTAACAGCGTTTGCTGCAGGTTAAGCCATCCAAAATCAACTCGGTAAAAACATGGAACAATAATAAAAACTAGATACGACGGACGTCTACGTGGTCTGCAAATCTCACCGGTCTCCGTAACTCTCGACCCCGTCTGTTCTGGAGACTTGGCTCAGTCAACGCAAATGGAATCTTAACGGAAACCGGATCTGTATCAACGTTAGGCAATGCACTAGCTGGTGAGGACGTTGTTGGTCGCGAATGCGGGTTCATATCAGGTACCTCTAGAAACGCTGGCTTCAGTTTATCGATAGAGACAACCTCGCGTTTACCCTTGCGTTCCAACGGGAAAGTCTTATTGTAGCGCGTGAGTATGCGGAATGGGCCTATATACTACGGGTCGTCGAAGAGTAACCGCACGCACCAAAACGGGAGAACAAGTTGACAGACGAGAATCTGCGTACGTTGGTGTCGTCTGTTCCCTTGGTGGGGTCGGTCGGAGTCGTCTCATGTGCTGGGCCAACCGCTCGCCGTAGTCCGAGAAGTTGATGAGTCCCGCTGCTCGTGAGGCGATCATCTCTCCGGGTAAACGTAAGGAGCACCCATAGACTAACTGGGGGGGTGGTATGCAGGTTGACCCTTAGCGTGTTTCGAATACCTAACAAAAAGAGTACAAATGACACTCGTAGCGCTAACAGTTGACAATAACGAACAGGGTCTCTACACACATGGTGTTCGGCTGCGACATCCTGTTGTTACTTTTATATACGTGATGACGTACGTAAGCATGTATATGGGCAAAATTCACCCGTCGTATTTGTTAAAAGACAAACTCTTCTCACAGTGTTTTCATCCTCCACCGAATGATCACGGCAGACAGTGGGGAGGAATAATTTATACTGTTTACTGTAGGTTGGAACGAGATTTGCATGTGGTCGGCCGAACGGATAGGAAGTTTCTGAAGTATTTGTTGTATCATTGGCTGTACATCAAGCCGAAGTGGGCCATCCATGCGAAGAGCGATGTTACCCATCTTGGCAATCGAACGAATAATAGGCTGGAGAACGCAACCAGACGGCTGAAGGAGAGGACGCACCCAAGAGATCCTAGCCGTCGTCATTCAGAAAATATGGATCCACGGCGAGTGGCTGCTGCGACAGTACAAAATACAAGCGATCTATGGCGCGACCGTCGTGAGGTTGTGGATATTGACTGGCACATGAAGGACATTCTTCACAGAATGACCACATTTCCGAGTCACCTTGTCTAAAAACACCTGGAGGGACGGACTCCACGATTCTCTTTCGAAACAATACCTGAGGGCAAAGTAAGCGGTTCTCTAGTAATCACCTTGAGCATGGCAGCTTTGTGGGCGACAAGACGGTATGTCGCATATGTTGACCTAAACATCTGCTCCGTTCAGTTCACCTAAGCTATGATCAACGTTCAAGTATGTCGCATATATTCGTGCTAGTAGCTGCTCTGTCCAGTTTGCTTAATCTGTGGTCAGCGCCTAAGTATGTAGTATGCGTTCACACTAGTGACTGTTCCGTCCAATTCTCTTGAGCTATGATCAACGGTTAGTTATGTCACATATGCTGACCTCAATAGCTGCTCCGTCCAGTTCACCTAAGCTATGGTCAACGCCTGAGTATGCAGTATGCGTTCACATTAGTACCCTAGTATAGCCCCACGCTGGCATCGGCGGGCAGAAAACGGGCGTACGGCGGGCAGTGGGACTATGGCCCTGCGTGGGCATCGACGGGCAGTGGAACAATTTGCGAGCAAAGCGTTTTCAGCCTTTCTAATACCAGCGATTTTATTTAAAATAATTTCGATACTCATTTTCAACGCCTGGGAAGCCTCCCAACCCCCTCTTAAATAATTTTGAAGAGAATTCCGCGAGAGGGGTGAAAATTATGTTCTGTCCTTTTACAACATTTTTGTTTCGACTCGTTCAAGTACTCCAGAAACAAATTTGTCCATCAAAACAGTGAAATCCCATTCATCAGCTACCCGATTTCTCCCATAGCATCCACGGATAACCGAAACACAGAAGGAATAGGACGAAAAATAAGATGCAGGATGAAGTTGCACGGATGAAGTAGAAATAGCACATTTCCGTACATAATCCAGATAGAACATAAGTAAAACACAGCATTCATTCAGTTTTCCTTCAAGACATCCCAATAATACTACAGATATTCGCCTGTTCATATTCAGCAACCCGGATATGCCACCCTGAACTTGCACAAAGTTCAAACTTGGACCATAATAATACAAGTTTTATGGATGTGTTTGAAATTCCATATCTCCCTAAATAACCGAGATAGAGCACGAGTGAAACACAACAATCTTACAGTATTCCTTCTGGGCATTCTAACAATACTACACATATTTGTCTGTCCGTATCCAGTTACTCGAATATGCCATCCTGAACTCGCAACTATAGCTGCTCCGTCCAGATCACCCAAGCTATGATCGACGTTGATAAGAATATCACGGCGGAAATCAGAATGTACGTGTATTTAGACCGTTGGGGATAAGTTATAATGATCTCCTTCAGTTCTGGCCGAAAATGACATAACATACTGGCAGCCGTCAGTGATTTTTGCAGGCATTCAAAGCATAGACCGATAGTCATCGGAGTCATAATCGTCTGTGATACGAAGATAGGAGGGCTGTAACCGAAATGGTAGTAGTGGGAATCAATATTTTCGTCGGATAACTAACGAGCATCAAAGTTGATCATTATCTGTCAGATAAATGAGCACTGACTCGCGCACACATGACAAGCTACATTCAGGCATAGTCAGTAAGCAATAAACAAAATACGCAGGTTGTTAATGATGGAGTGGGACGTGTTACCCATGTTTACACCATACCGTAAGTAGAAACAATCAGGTGATAACGTAGACCCTTTTCCACGGGAAATATTATGAAGGCACCGGACTGAACATATAATTCAGGTGAATTATTAACCAGTGACCGTGGGGACATAGCGGTAATTACGAATTACTGTGATACTTCGTGTACAATGCCATGCGAAAGCAACGCCGTCGAAAATTACAAATTCAACTGCATCTCCAAAACCGCACGAAATTAAGCATTTCCGAATGAGGGAATCTGTATTTCAACATGAAAGTTCCGATGGAAGCATTTTCAGAACGTAAAATCGATTAGGAAATCCAACATTATGCTTTTGCTGAAAAAAATGATGACATTCTTCTGAACAAAAGTGCAAATATGGAACATTTTTAGGTAAAGCTGATTTTTCTCATTGCAATACAATTACTACATTTGACGAAATATGTATATTTGTCCCGCAATATGTATTTTAATATTATATGAAAAAATTTGAAAAACCTCTTTTCGCGCCTAAATAGCCGTTTTCAACTCGCTTCGGCCTTGAAGCACTATTGCCGTTATAAGTGTCATCTTTTCAGCCGGGAGTGTTCTTCAACGTCATTCTTTCTGCAGGTCACCTCGTCTTTATTCCTGCGTACATCCTAATTTCATGGAAAAGTAAACAACAGTGGTGCCAATGAATGGTAAATCATGGTGGATATAACTGATAGAACTCGACTTACTTGTCTAGTTTTTGTGCATTGTCCTACTTTGAAGTAGGTCTATAGGCATTCCTCATTTTTGTGTTTTTATAAAAAACCTTAGTATTCCCGTTTCAACAACAGTTCGATTGTCGAAATTACAATCAGGCCCTCCTGCCTAATTACGTCCAACTTTAAATACAAGCATGTGTTTCCACTTCTATGACGTCAGCTTTCATTATATTTTACCTTCAGTCATCCAAAGTGGCATAGAATGCGACCCTGCGTCATTTTTCCATTAATCCCTATGCCACTGAAATACCGCAAATCCCTTGTTTACGTCTTGGGAAGACTGAAACAAAGAAATCTTCAGGAGACGGAACTCCAGGATTTTGGGAGCTGCAACATATCTAAAAATTTCAGCAACTTCAATAGCTACAAAATATTTTTTAACTCAAAGATAACAGAGATATTCACGGTCTACCGATTACACGCAGCTTCGGATAGTCCGAAGAAGTGAAAACATAGCGAAGTACCCGCATGACTGGCAGAAGTGGATAATCCGCCGTGTCAAAGTATCCGATCGACTAAGTAATTTCATAGCCATGAAGTTTGTAAACCCTGCAATTTTGAATCTGATTGCCTTCGGTTTTTTCTTTCTTCTTCTTATGCTCCTGTCTAAGTTTGATAGACTCAAGAAGGAAGAGGGTCACCGTACGAATAAACCTGGTCTAGAATAACGCTGTTTGAGTTGTGGACCTGGTAACGCATGAGATAACCGCAAAGGCATGGAAATCAACAGTTTTTGTTGTTGTTGTCAACATGCTGGCTTGCGAAGCTCCCCATCAAGCCGATTATGCCTAGAGGTAGAGAGAGCAGGGGTTGCTGGAGTTGCAGGAGGTTCCGAGGACGGAACGCATTTTGCGGGCACAGGGCGAGGTGTGCCCTGAAAGGTGTTGCGTAGGGTTCTTCTCTCTGACAGAGTCAGAGGTAGGAGTTGGATTTTGAGAGAGCTCTTTTGACGAAGATACTCGATCTCAGGGTCAGTGGCTTGTGCGACGGCCATGGCTGCCGAATCGATGGCGTTGTCAGCAGATGTGCTGAGGTTATGGACGTGTGGAATAGCGTACGCGACAGTGATTTGGGTACCTTAGACATGTCATATATTAGTGGTAACCTGAGAGATATAGCCCAGGTGCTTAACTTCCCTTAGGGAATGCCTGTTGGAACTGCGCGTGCCAATTATAAAATCTGAATTAAGCTGTGGTACGCTCAAGCGACCCAATAGTAGTTGAAAATGCTCCACTACTTGATCAGCGATTTTCGCTGACTCGACGAGTGTTTGTGAACGAGCAACCGAAACTAGTTCCTGCGTTACTTCTGGCGATTTGCCAAGCTAGATTTCCCTGATGAGGGAATCGCCCATGTGTGAATTGCCGATGAGTTGCCGCACCTCTGTTAGCAATGCTGAATGGCCTTTTTCGCCTAGCTTCAAGTCGTGAAAGAGTTGTTGTACTCGGATCTTTCCAGAGGGTATCAGTGGAATAATAACCGCCTTTTTAAGGTATTGTGCCTATGCTCCATCGGCTGGTTTACTGTAATATCGCGAAGCTGCATGGTAAACTCACTCATAAGTCTGGCTGACAACTAACAGAATCTTGTTTGATCAGACAAAATTCCGTTGTTAGAAATTCTGCTTCTAAGTAAACAAACCAAAAAAGAGGGTCCTTTTCCGAAAACGGAGGGACCACCAGGGCATTAGTACTGAATGGGGAGCTGTCAACATCCATAGGTGACATTTCAGACACAGGGTAGTAGAAAAACGGCCGAGTTATCAAGAAATACTTAAACCGAATTGAGAAAATGTAAAAATGATTACATCTAGAAAGTACACACTAACACAGAAAAACAACTGTTTGCACGAACGTCAAAAAAAATAAGAAATATGCCAATACGCAAATAAACGGACTCACCAAGATGCAAAAGACGACTGTGGCGGAACGTTCGAAAATTACGGGTTCACCAACTGTTGGAGCTGGTCCGACGGATTAATTCCCAATCTGTAGTCACTATCGAAAACCGATCGATAGTGAAAAACAGGGACTCCGTGCGTTGACTCTTCTGTATTAGTATCGACCCTGGAAAATAGAGTGTACAGAGAAAAGCACGTCAAGCTAGCGAGGCACGGAGCGGGTTGTGATCGTAGCCTCGGGACGGATATTACAAAAGGACTAGCTTGACTAAAGCGAAAGTGAGTGAAAGACCAAGATCATCGAAAGTGTGCATGTGAATAGGACTGTCAAAAACATCACTTATAGTCCCCACAGGAGGCGGAGTTCTGCAACCAGCGCATCACCGCAGATCAAGCAATATTTAGTCAACTTTTGGCCCGGCTTCCTAAAAAGGTCACAAGGCAAGTGTAGTGGACTAATCAATCGACTAATAAAAATGACCAAAAATATAGCAGTATCACAGGAAAGCCGTAACGGTGGCGGATAAGATCAAAGGTAGACGTACAAATTGAACAGAAAATGTATCGGTAAAAATAAGAATGACTCACTGATAAGTCAAGGTCCGTTAGACTGAATAGACCACCACAAGGAAGTAAAACAGCGCCAGAGATGAGGTTCGTTGGACGACCGACAGATAATTCCACAAACGACGTGATATATTAAAAGTTGGGCGTCGATAGATCAGCTGATACATTGTGCCAAAATGTCTCACCGTCCAACCACTTTACAGGCCCAAAATTCACATGAATGAAGAAGACAGAGATGATGTGCGGTACCCACCGCTTACTCGTGTTGATGATTGAATTTTTAAATTGATTCCTGATGGTTTCAAACGAGCGTATAACTGAAGGTTGTTGATTTTGTTAAGGTTTGTTGCATTATTTTGAGATTGCTGTGCCTTGTTTGATCAGTGTTGAAGGGTGACCCTATCTTTCTTCATTTTTCTAAGAATAAACAGTACCAATCATTTTATTCTTACACCAACTACTATAACCGTTTCTTTTATTCAGTCTGATCCCTGTACATTTATAAATGTCAAAATAAGACATTTTTCTTCCATGTTCTTTCTTGTGTAGCTTATAATTCTTACCATTTCTCAATGCGTGAACAGTCACTTTGCTTCAACCCGACCAATTACCATTTGTTTGAGTGAACTCAATTCCGTTTTACCGTCCCCCATTACTGAGCGGTGCCTGGTTGTCAGAGTTGGTGTACCGGCACATTCTTTGTTTGATTTGCGAGGATATTTCACATTCGAGGTATGATATTTAAATTTCATGTACATTGATTCAATTAGTACCGTATTAAATCCAGTTTTCACGAGCGTCTTCTCATTAACCGTTTCCCTACCGTTGGATATTGAGAAAGGCATTTCTGGATTAACCGATTACGCGTAACTCGTTGTGAACCTTGAATCGTTAGCGAACGATTCAATAAGGTAACAAAACGATGTATGCAAAATGTACAAGAAAGAATTATGAAATATAACTGTGACTTGTGGACACTACGCGAGTACGTGGCCTCCTCTTGAACTTATCCACTGAACATACGTATGAAACCCTCAGGGAAACTGTAATCAAACGGATCAAATCGTCTGATAGATTGAGGCTACAGCAACTATTTAGAGATCTGCAATTATGTGATAAGCGACCGTCAGATCTGTTGCTAGGTTCCTCATCTACAGATGAGGCACTCCCCAGGGAGTTATGCATGCAGCGTCTCCCGGCGAACACACAAGCTATCTTTATAGCTGCCAAGCCGCCTTCCTTATTAGATGCCGCACAACTCGCAGGCGAAATAAAAAACCGTTTTTGTACCGGCCCTTCTGTCTCATTCACAGCGGTGACAAGCCACACAACAGAGACTCCCAAGGGTCCCGACCTTCCATAATCGCATGGATCATCCTGCCCACCACCGCCGGACGATTGGCGCACTGTTTGGGCAAAGGTTGCAGCCCTTCGACGGGATTTCGCCATCCTCAGGGTACGTTCACCCTCCCGTCGACGCCGGAGTAAATCTCCGCTCAAATGCCCCAAAACGTCTGGTGAATTGTGCCGGTATCATAACAAGTTCGGCAATCGGGCGAGATGTTGCGTCGCCCAATGTTAATACTTCAATCAGGGAAACGCTCAAGCCGGCCAGTAATGGCAACAAACTTGGCCGACACTCTCCCTAGCAGTTGTCTCTTTTAAATTACGGATTCAAGTTCTAGGACCACGTTTCTGGTCGATACTGAGGCGGAAGTCAGCTCGGTTCCCTCAGGATCCAGCAAGGCAGCACATACTTTTTACCTATGCTTCGTGCCACTAACGACACGTCCATTCTCACCTACGGTCAACGCTCACTCACGCTTGGCCTCGGTCTCCGGCGAACATTTCACTGAGTTTTCGCAATTACAGCCGTACCATTCGCTATTTTAGGAATCGATTTTCTTCGACATTTTGACTTCAAGGTTGATTCCCAAAGATGAAAACTGATTGATTCCCGCGCAAGGCTTATGTCAACCGCACTCAAACATAAACAGAAGCCATCAGTCCTCCTATCCTTCAACCTGAGACCCCTCAACCTCACTCATCTTTAGTCTCGGGTTTTCCACAGCTCGTTCGATCCACGAACTAGCCACTCCAAGTCTCTTCCACTTGCACGCACCACACAGGGACCAATGGTTCACCGGTTTCTTGTAGACCAAGACGTTTAGCCACCGACAAACTTAAAGTTGCCAAGGCGGAGTTTGAACACATGCTCGAACTAGGAATAATCCGCCCTTCTGAGTGTCCATGGGCCTGTCCTCTCCATATGGTCCCTTAAAAATCAGGTGACTGGCACCTTTTTGGCGATTATATTGGCCTCAACAAGGTCACAATCCCTCATAGCTATCCTATCCTGTACATTCAGGATCTGACGGCCTACCTTTCTGGCAAAACTTTGTTCTTTAAAATCGATCTGGTTCGCGCCTACCACCAAATCCCAGTAAAGGAGACGGATACCCCCAAAACGGCCGTCATCACGCCTTTTGGCTTATTCGAATTTCTTCGAATGCCATTTGGCCCTACTAACGCTGCACAAACTTTCCGGCGTTTCATCCACGAAGTATGCAGAGGCGTGGATTTCGTCTACCTCTGCTCAAACGACATATTAGCGGCCAGTTCCTTCGAAGAAAAACATCTACAACATCTACTTTCTTTGTTTGCCAGGTTAGCCCAACACGGTATAACCGTCAATCCAGCTGAATCCGAACTTGGAAAAGGTAGTATAGAATTTTCAGGCCACATTATTTCAGCTTATGGCATCCAAGTTTTACCAGCAAAGGTATGTGCAGTCACTGATTTTCCCGAGCCAGCTTCTTTCAAACAACTACGTTTCGCCGGCCTAGCAAATTACTGTTGCCGGTTCATCCCTCATTGTGCGCAACTTCTGCAACCCCTCACGGACTTACTCCGAGGCAGTACACGTAAGTTCGGTTTTACGGACGCAGCGCCCATGGCTCTCGCCGAGCTTAAAAAGACCATATCCAGTGTTAACCTTCTAGCCCACCCAGACTCTGAAGACCCACTCTGTCATTTTACTTATGCTTCGGACGTAGCCGTCGGTGCTGTATTACAACAACTTGTAAGCGACCAATGGCAACCTCCAGGTTTCTTCTCCAAACGCACGTCATCCACCGAATCTTGGTGTAGCTCGTTTGGAAGAGAATTACTTGCTATTTACCCAGGTATCCGCCATTTCCGCCATGCACTTGAAGGTCATCCTTTCATTGTGTTTACGGACCACAAACCTTTGGTGTACGCCCTTGTTTCCTCATCAGACAAGTGTTCTCCCAGGGAGATCAGACACCTGAACTATGTTTCGCAGTCCACCTGCGACATACGGCATGTCTCAGGTGCATTCAACCCTGTCGCCGACGCACTTTCACGCGTTCACGCTACCCTAGTCACACCTGTTTCTGTTGACCTTAGCGACCTAGCTGCGGCCCAGGTGCGAGAGCCCGAATTCCGAACTTCCTTTCAACGCCAGCTCTTAAAGCTGTGCGGCATTCTGCTGCCCAATGCAGATGGAACCATTATCTGCGATATGACTACGGGCTTTCCGGGACCCGTAGTGCCACTAGCGTACCGGCGTGATATTTTCAATCAGCTTTACAATCTCTCACGCCATGGTGTTCACGCCACCGTTAAGCTAGTAACGAATCGATTTGTTTGGCTTAAGGTAATTCCAGACGTTCGTGGTTGGGCACGCGCTTACCTGCAGTGCCAACCTTCCAAGGTGCACAAGCACACACGAAGCCTGGTTTCCTCGTTCGGTCTTCCGGAAGCCAGATTTCCACACGTCCACTTAGACTTAGCTGGACCCTTGCAGCCTTTTTGTGGCTATGTTTACATATTAACCTGTGTTGACCGATTCTCAAGATAGCCGGATGCCACCCCACTAAAGAACCGTCCCTCCGAAGCTGTCGTGGACGCCTTCTTGGAACGTTGGGTGGCCAACTACAGATGACCCACAACCATTACGACATACCGCGGTCGGCATTTCGGATGCTCAACATTCGAAGCCTTGACGAACCTCCTTGGATGCCAGGGCATTCGTACCACAGCATACCATCCGTCTTCGAATTTTACAGTGGAACGTTTCCATAGGCAACTGAAAGCTTTGCTTTGTGTCGCCTCTAATCCGGCATAGAGTAAAATCCTTTCCTTTGTCCTTCTAAAGATCCGAAACACATTGAAGGCTGATCCGCAATGCACTCCTGCAGAATTGGTCTATGGCTGCACATTGCGTCTGCCCAGTGAATTTGTTCGACCCCCCCATCAACATCTTCTGTTCCCTCATCATTCGCTTCCAGACTACCTCGATATATACGGTGGATCAAACCTACACATCTACGTGAACAAAATGGGCCAGTGCAAATGTACAAGAATTTGGCCAACTGTTCACATATACTCGTCCGTTGTGACGACGAACGCAAGCTGCTCCAACCCCCCTACTCGGCCCCTTCAAAGTGCTTGGACGAACGCCAAAGCACCTCACGATCGATTGTCATGTTCACCATGAGACTGTTTCCGTCGATCGTCTGAAACTCGCCTATGTAGACGACGACATTGCCCGAGCCTTCCCTCAGCCATCCGTGGAAGACCCCGTCCATACATCGTCCCCTAAGCTGAACACCACACCACCTGCCCTACGCCACACGCGATCAGAACGTCACGTTCCGGCACGGTATGTAGATATTGTTTATTACAAGTAATATTTTTCCCTAGTAACCTTCTCACTTCAGAAACCAAAAACAAACGCAGAACACAGAAGGACGACAAAAAAAATTGTACAGCAATACGTCGAGCTCAACAAACACTGGAAGGTTACATGGTAAGCCTGTATATAATTTTTAATCGCCAGATATTTATTCTCTTTCTACATTCCAGGTTGCGCGCAGGTTACGGTGGGGGGAAGAGCACACCCCTGTCTGTCGCTGAAACAGTGGGGGAAGCCTGCCTCCCATCTTTTTCTCTTCGAGTTTTGGCGGGTTGGGTAGCCCGCTCCGACAGCACCACCCTAGGGACGCATGGACAGTTCCGGATATTTCAAGCTAACCGTCTACTCTTTATCGTTGCCAACCCTCTAAAACGTGGCATACGTAACTGTTCTTGAATACGACTGCCCCACCACCCAACTTCATTGTCTCCAGCTCTATTTCATTTTTAGTTTTATTTGTCGAAGGCTTTCGAGCTTGAAGCATTCTAGCGGTACCTCTGTGGAGACATTCTTGGTTTGCCACGTAGTGAAATTATCTTGCTATTCATTTTGACTGCTGACACGATTGATATTGTTTGATTGCATGTCTGCATTTTCTCCTATATTCGACCGTCCAAGGTCACAATTACCAACAACATTTTCCGGTAGCTGGCTACTGGTTCGTCGTGCTTCGCTTCTGTTTTGTTTTGCTTGCGGCTTGTTTTCCCGGTCTACTTGCAATATACGTCGTTGTCCATTAACTGGATTTCTGGTTTAATTATTGTGGAGAATAAGCACGATTCTAGATAGAAACGTTCCAATCCTCAACACGTGGCACTTGTTCATTGTTTGACTTCTGGTGGGGGTATATGGTATGGTCCTTTGAAGTTGTTCAACGTGCGAATAAGCGGTAACCGCGATGAAATTATCCTTCTGCTTGCAAATGTTTCGGGCCTCTAGAACAGTCAGATCTTGTTTGTTAGTAGTATCCGCTGAAGGCCAGTGTCATTGAAGCCAGCAATCAGTCGACTATGCAGATGCTCCTCAAGCCTGTCACCGGAATTTAAACGGGCAGCTTGTAACGATCTTCCACGAAGACGTTGAGCAACGCGTAGCAATAAACCAACGATCCCAAATGGTCAAAACAAGATTGGTTCACAAAGTGTAGTGGAACTCTTAACCGTGATAGCTTGAGTACCCACTAACAAATAACAATATCTCAACGATAGTCAATGAGAAAGTTAAATCAATTAGTTTGGATCTTTATTGATGGATCGGTGTACAAGCTTAATACAGTGGCGCTCGTCCGGACCGTGTCCTGTCCTGTTCAGTTGTCTTGTTACTTGTTCCCATCCGGGTCCAACCGCGTCACGCGTGCCTGAGTATTGACCGCACTGAATCACATCCAGTTGGAGTGTCCCAATTGGCTGAGTGTGGAGGTGGTGGCCGCGTGCGCGTGCGTGCGTGCGTTCCGACGTGGAAGAAGGTTTTCGGGCCGATGGATGTGTGGGTGTGCATGCACAGGTTGGGACAGTGAGCGTCACTTAGTCTTAGGCTTGTCACGTGATGAGCCGCGTGAGAGGGCGAGACGACGGCTACACAAAGCCACGGTACTATTGAACAAATGATCAAAGTTGATGAATAGACAACCTCAACAGTTTCGATCGACGGATCGTTTCCAGGGGATAATTACAAGTTGATGCCAAATAGGCTAAAGATGAACTATAAGCACATAATATGACATTCATACCCAACAGAGTTCTTTCGAGCAGTCAACAGGTTTAAAAACGACAGGGACGAGCCGAGCTCCGAAATGTGATGCACGCGCCATTCAAGCAAGGTACAAAAAGGCGACAAGTGCCTATTCACACAACGGTCAATTGACGCGATAAAACAAAACATCTAGGTCAAGGCCAATTAAGGGCCAGAAACATGGGCGGTAGAATATACAGGGATAAACGTTTTGGGGAAATTGGGTTGGGTCGGATTTTCACACGACTGTAGCCTCGAAATTCCATACACAGCTTGCTTTCGCAACTGTAGAGGGAACCCATGGAAGCTCGTGCTCTTTGAGCGCACTAATGAATTGGACGATGACTTTTTCTGTGTCCAGGAACATGACAGGAAACACATGTTTCAAGTGCAGTTTCTTTAGTTCGTCGAACGGCAGTGATGTTGGGGCGTTTATGTGGGCCGGATTATTCAGTAATGAATATAATTCACGACCGTCAGCGGTAACGAAGAAAGCTGATGTTTTTCCTCTTCACATCACGACACATTTCTCCGACACATTCCTCCACTTCACTCGCACTAGCATGGAGATTTAATTGCTCAGTTACAACCAGTTCTGTTACGCGACACCGGTTTGTAACGCTGGGAATTACGGACTTCTATTATCCTCTCTATTCGTACTAGAATTGAAACCTCCCATGCGAGTAATAAAGATAGGATCCCGTACTGGTTGCAGTAAGCAGTTCATATTCATCAGACAAGAAGCCGAACTCATGGATGCACAAAATTATTGAAGAAATCACAGTTTATCATTGACTGATCGTATTGGCACATACAAAATCACAAGCTGGACGTTAATTGGTGCGATACAGAACAAAGAACTTGGCCAGTAACTGTTCGTCCAATCCTAATGAAAAGTGGGCCGTAGTGAGATCATGTTCGGCGTCCCGAGAATTCTAAACCCCCTGCGACGTGAGAGTTGCCTTGCCGGCACCACCGCACCGGTTCACGTTACCCTGTGAATTTAAATTTACTATAAACCACCAGCATCAACGTTAATGTGTTGGTGTAAGTATCGCAGTTTTACTCGTAGCTGTATAATGAATCCGCGCCACCTCTACTACTGTAGGCTACATTCACTAGGATAACAGTGTTTTAGCCATTACACTTGGGAACGCCGCTCAACCAATATGATGCTTGTTTAAATTCTGAAGATCGACTGGAATACCCTTCGACATTCATTCTCTCTGGTCGTGCGGTTGTGCTGGAGGTCCACTTGCGTTCAACACTCTAACGCCATTAGTTGTTACGTTGAAGTCTGATTGTGAACGGTGGGTGAATCAATAGATGAAATTTGTTTGCAGATTCACCGTCCTCGCGCTGTGACTTTCGATCCGCGTTAATATAAGGCTGGGGAAACCTTGGGCGTACGAACCTCGGAACTAGCACTAGGATATTGGTGGGCCTGTTCTAGGAATTACTTATACTGCCTTCTATCATTTATTGTAAATTTATATACGCCAGGTTGTGATGGTTCCAGTAATACAGAAATGAAATAGTTAAATTGGCTCAACCCCAGAGTTAGCTTCGACGCAATAGTAATAACAACCGGACTAGGCAAAGCAAGTAATTTATCCGTCGAGCGCAATTGTACAAGTTACAGTCAGCAATGTAATAAAACAAGTCATGAGAAATAGGTTCAGTGATAAACACCACACAGGTATAGATAGCTATCCCGTATTTGTGTACTTATATACACTCATACATAGCAGTACATTTTCCGCTGTAGTTCCACTAGTTTCTAACAATCATATTGGCAATTATCCGTTTCGAGGGATTCGGCTTGACGGTCATTCAAAAGGCAGAACGGCCCTTTTGGCGCGAACCATCGATTTTTTAATATTTTTGGAAACTTCAAAATCGGAATTTCAGGCATAGTACTTGTAGCGCATCAATTGTAAATGTGCAGCGTTAATGGAAAAATTAGAACACATCGAACAAGTCCGAAAAGTACTGGTTTGGTTATGAAAAATCTTCCCACCATTTTCGCGAAAACAATTCGTTATTGGCGTTAGCTCACCTTTTCAAGTCTTATCAATGCAGTCATTGCAATTTTCGGAATGAAGTACGTCATCCTGTAGCCTGAGAGTGCTTCGTTGTACGGCGCTTCAAAGATATGGTAGAAGTGGAAAT